>CAJNOI010001372.1:0-15850 GCA_905250115.1 Adineta steineri | reverse complement strand
ACACCAAATTTAATCATAACAGAATCTGTATCACCATAAATAACTTGCGCATTATGTTCATGACCTTTCGCAATTGTATATTCATTTTCAACTAAAGCTTTCGTTTTTTCAATCATTTCACGACCAAATGATGTTACTGATTGAGATATTTCGAGACAAGGTAATTTACCAACTTGTGCACCAGTAAAACCATAAACTGAATTAGCAGATATTTTTAAAGCAAGTTGACGACCATCAAGCACTTTTTTACGAAATTCATCTGTTTCTTCTTTCATCATCTGAATAAAAATTTCAAAATAACATGGTTAATATGAAATTAGCAAAATAATACTTGTTTTGCTCGTTTACGAGCAGTGAGTAAATTTGTAAGAATTTCTGGTAATATTCCACAACAAACTGTAGATTTTACGAAACAATTACCACTTGGTGTTGTGATATAATCATCCTCGGATAAACTGAAAACAAATGAATACATATTTTTCACTATTAAAAAACCAAACAACACAACTTACGTTTGTTTTATTCGTCCATCAGTAATCAATGTTGAATAACATAAATTATGTGCTTGCATAATAGATGGATATAGTGATGAAAAATCTAATGTTGTTATAGGTGTATCATAATAACCACGAATTGGTTCAATAACAGTTGCTCCTGTATAATCATCTCCATTATCCATAATTTTCATTGCTGGTATAAGTAAATTTTTTTCTTTACATTTTCGTAAAATTTGTGAAATAACTTTGATTTGTTGACCACGTTGTAATAAATAATTCATTGGTACACCAGTAACACGAGCCATTTCCATATAATTAATTAAGCACATTAATTTTTCTAATAAACGTAATGGTAAAAAAGCATCTTTCAGACAATAAACAGCAAGACGATGACGTGTTTGTGCATTACCATTCTATATTATTGTATACATAGATATACAAAAACTAAATTTAATTGTAATATTTACTTGTAAATCAGTAATAATCGAATGTTGTACATCTTCTTTTTGTTGTTGAAGAAAATGATAACTAACTGCATTCAATGTATATGAACGAAGTTTATATTCACGAAGTAAAACCAATAAAAGATCAAATAAAATTCGTCCTTCTAAATTAATTTGTTTATTTTCACGTCTTCCCATTTGTTTTGATTGAATAACTATTGCACGTGCTGTAGTTTTCACATCCTATAAAGAATATAATATTTTAACAGTTTTTGTCTTTTTGTATAAAAATCTTTTCGTACTTTCAATCGACCGAGATACGAGAATGTTGGTACATTAAGATGTTTTGCACGAGCAAGAAGATAGGAAAAATCAAAATTTTGAACATTGTATCCTGTAATTATATCTGGATCGACTTCACGTAAAAAATCAGCCCATTTCTTAAATAGAAAATATACAAAAGATAAATATTAACAGAATTCTTCTATTAACAAACTTCAAGTAATTCATGTTCAGTTTTACATTCAATAACTCCAACACCAGCAATATTTGCACATGTACCCAATGTAAATACAGTTTTAATAAATTCTTCTTTGTCACCTTGACGAATGACCATACTAGCTATTTGAATAACTGGATCATGCTCAGGCTCAGGAAAAATTCCTAAAAGAAAAAACAAACTTTTCAATATATTTTCTAAGCTGTATTTTTCTTCTTTAACCTTTTCGTCCAGCACATTCAATATCATAACTCATTATACGTAAAGGTGCAATTCGTTGCCATTCACCTTCAGTTGGATAAGAAATAATATCCTGTGCCCATATGTCCAATTCTATTTGACATCTATATATCGATAAAACAAAATGAAATAAAATAATATTAATTCTATTCATAAACCTTGAATGTAGTTTTAATTGTTGTCCCACCATTCCACGAGTAAGCATTTGTCGTATAAAATATTTTCCAGCAGGAATTTCAATCCAATTACAACCAACGATATGCAAATCAGCCATAAGACTATGATAAAGAAAAACAAGGTTAATTTTCTTTTCTTTTGTTATGTCAAAATAATTAATAATACCGAATTTCAAAATCAATATTTGTTTCATAAGTTTTATAACCAGAAATTTGAGTCTGATTCCCGGTCCATGAAAAACCACCTTCAAGGATACGTCTTGATGTTGCAATAAATCTTGGTAATAATACACTTATTTTAAGTACTTTATTTTGTTTTGAATTAGGTTGATAACCATAAACACTTGCTTTTTGTTCGATTTCAACACTAAGTACGACATCGCCGTGAACCACATCTTTACCACGTAATTCACTACGTAAAGCAGCTTGAAAATTTTGCTAATTTAAATAAAAAAAAAGACCAAATGCGAGAAATATTATTTTTGGAAAGAAAGTTTTACTTTATAACGTTCACAATCAGCTGTAGTAAATGAATCCGACGGCATGTTTACATAAAAATATGGAATATAACCATGTAAATGTGCCATAACTGAATAACCTTCATCAGTAACACCGTAAAGACGTATAACAGTATTATGACCACGAACATGTGGTCGACTTTTATCGAGTATATGTGGTGTACCATCAGTATCTGTATAAGTATCTAAATCAATTTGTTGAAATACGAGTTTATCTGTTGCAGAATTTATTGGTGGAATATCTGGTCGTGACCATTTAACATTAGTTATTTCATAACCTGGACCTTGACCTTTTTTGTTTAAAAAAGAAAATAAAATGAATTGAAGATTTTATTTTTTCTTACCAATTTCAATGACATTTTCTTTATTTTCTGGATCAGCATCATCAAAAGCGGGATCATCCATAAAATCATCTTCGTCATCATCATTCGCCCTATTTAATAGAATAATAACTATACAACTTTTTCATTAAAAACTGAAAATTATCGTACCGTTTTGGTCGTTTAACTTGTGTGCCACCATTCGATGATGGTGCTGCTGATGCATTTTGACCAGCAAATGATTTTCGTTTAAAATTATTTGTTACGCTCATCTAATACAAACAAAAAAAAAAGTTCTTTATCTACAATTCTCTTTCGTTTGTTTCAAATAAATAAATCTAAAATCAAAACGAAAAAATCATCATATCAGACTTGGAAAATATATCTGAACTAAAGAAATCATCTAGATTATCACATATGACTAGAGCCAATCTGGAGGAGTATATAAACAACAAAGAATATATTTCTCCCGTTTAACAACTGGATATGAACGATGAGAATAATGATTAAGTACAGCTTTTTCTGCTGTTGATGGATCAATCCAATGAGCTTGACAAAGTGGACAATTAATAGATTTTCCTTGAACACGTTTCCATTCATTCATACAATGCTTATGCATTGATTTACCACAGGAATAAAAACATGTGACTAATTTTCGATTTTTCATAAGTAAACTTTCAAAACATATTGGACAAACATCCGTATAATCAATTGATTGACGTTTAAGTGTTAATGGTAATTTTTCTTTTTTATTTATTTGTATTAATGGTGTAACAATTGGACAAAGTCGACGAACTTGTCCTTGAAAAATATCTTCGAGATCAATACTTGTAAATTGATGATATTGCATAATAGAAAGACGAATATCAAATGAATAAAGATTAACATTAAATATACGTTTGAGAACAAATAGAAAATGTTTACAAACAAAATTTTTTCGAAAATTTTTACATGAACATGATAAATAATAACTTATGATAATTTTATATCGATGACGATTATATGTATATATCCAACCTTCGAAATGATCCGATGAAAGAAATTCATGTTGTATTAAATAAAAATGTCGTGTTAACATTTCACCAAGTGCTTTATCAAAAATAATCTGTTGATCATGTGTTAACATATTCGTTGTGAGTAAATCATCATCAGCGGATGAAGATGATGATGATGACTAAAATAAAATCTGTAATATTTGTCGAATTAATTTGAGAATTCTTACAAGAATCAGTTGTGTATCATTTTCTAATGGTGAAGGATATATATTTTCATGTGTTTCACTATCTTCTAATTGGCTCATTGAACCCATAGAAATGAAAAATATCTGAAATAGAACATGTGCTATTCGAAAATGATATCACTGATAATATTCATTTTCCTAATGACAAAACTTTCTAAATTACGTTTAAAACATACAAATTCTTATCATCCATTTTTGCTATGAGAAACAAATCGAATCATATTTCTATAGTCGTTAGATTATGAACTGAGAAGTTAAGTTGCTTCATTACAGAGATATCCATCACGGTTGAAAATCTACCGTGCGGCGATAGCCAGAAAAATGCTACCGGGCCGTTGCCGCGATGGCAATTTAAAAAGTCTTTGGATTTTCAAGACTGTGACCAGTTTAAACTAGAGAAGCTCTTGTCAGTCAATAAGATCCGTCGAGCCTTATCGTGCGGTATATATTAACACCGAAATTTTGGATAAATTCCCGAGTTTTTGAAATTCCTTTCATAAAAAAGCTGCCGCATCGCGATGGATACATCTGCTTCATTAATGGAAATGATTATAAAACTACCCATTTCTAATATATCGGGATTATTAATATTGATCAATACCACAAATAATGAGTCATACAAGCATCTTACATTATTCTATTCATATTTGTAAGTCTGTCAGACAAAAACATGATTCAATTTTCGTTCAGGAAACATCAATTTTGAATAGTTCAATAGTTTTCATCTAAACATATTTAATTATCAAAAAGAAAAGAAAAATGAGAAGGTCAAAATCTATTTTTTTTTATTAAACTAGAAAAAGGAAAACAAATCACACCTTCACTTGGACATTTTCATTCTGTTGGTCTAGTACTCGAAGAGCATTTTCAAATCGTCTTTGTACAATATTCGATCCAAAAAATGTGACTATTTCATGAACAGGTGGTCCTTGTAAACATCCACATAGAACTAATCTCCATATACGAAATATTTGTTTATTAGTAATTTTATTTGGTCGATATTCTTCAACAAATTTCTTTACATCATCATGTGTAAAATGAATTTCATTAAGTTTTAATAAAGTTTGTTTAATAACAAATTTAAAATGTTCAGTATTATCAATAAAATCTTTTTTTATTTCTGGTTCTTTCCATAAATATTCATATAAATTATTTGTAAATAATTCATCAAGTAAATTAATACGTATATCAAGCATATTTAAACATTTTTCAAGATAATCATTTTGTAATTGTATTGATGTTGAAGAATTTTTTTCTGGATAATAATGAAGAACCTTTTGACGAAGTTCTTCAATTATTTGTTGACGACTTTCAACCGATTTATCATATTCACGTTTAAAATGTGCTCGTTGACATAGAGATAATTTTTTAAAATCAACGATAGCTGCATGTCTACTAAATAATTTTATATTAAATAATGAGATCATTTCATCAAGATTTGTTCCAATGACTTTATCATTATCAGTAAAACCACCACCACCACAAAGTGTAATAAAATTTAATATAGCATTTGGATAATAACCTTTTTGACGATAATAATCAATTTCAATTGGATTAATAGCATTTTCTTTATCACGTTTAGATAATTTTCTTCCACGTTCACGTTCAAGTAATGGTAAATGACCATAGATAGGTGATTGCCAATCGAAAGCTTTATAAAGAAGAAGATGTTTTGATGTTGATGTTTGCCATTCATGACCACGTAAAACATGAGTTATATCCATTAAATGATCATCAATAACATTTGCTAAATGATACGTTGGATAACCATCAGATTTAAGTAGAATAAAATCACCTTCGGTTGCATATGGATTATGTTCATGATGACCATAGACAAGATCATCATAACTTTGAGTTCCAGATTTATCAGTTGGTAATGAAAAACGAATAACATGTGGAAGACCTTGTTGAAGATATTCGTCTAAAGAATAATACATATATCTTTCATTCGAGTTATTTAAATCATACTTTGTTGTTTTTCTGTTAATTGTTTACATCGTCCATCATATCTATATGGTTGTGAACGACGTTTACAATCATGTCTTAAAAGCATTAATCTATCAGTTGTACAAAAACATCGATAGACATGTGGTTGATTTTGATGATTTAATTTTCCAAATAATTTATTTAAATATTTTCGATATATATCAACACGTTCAGATTGTATAACAGGTGGTTCATCGGGTTTTAAACGTGTCCATTTAAGTATAGATTGTATTTGTTCAATAGCACCGGGTACTGTACGTTCTCGATCTGTATCTTCAATACGTAAAAGAAATTTTCCATTAAATGATTTTGTATAGAGATAATTATATAGAGCTGTACGAAGACCACCAAAATGAAGTTGTCCAGTGGGTGAAGGAGCAAAACGAACACGAACAGAAGACATTTTATTTATTGCTTAGATGATGAGGGTGAGGGTGATGATGATGATGAAGCTGCAGTAAGACGTTGAATTTTTTTCATACAACTACGAAATTCTTGCATTTCTTTTGAACATTCACGCCAGTCCTTTTTTTCAATATAACATTCTTGTAGTTTTTCGTGAAATTGATAACAACCGGTTTTACGAATTGCTGATGTAACGTGATCTTCGTCGTCGTCTTTATTATTATCTGATGTTGATTTTTGTTCAGATTTATCTTTCGATGGTGGGTCAAGAACAATAGTTGGCATGGAAAAAAATTTACTTTAGTTTAATACAATCAAACTATTACAAAGTAATATCGAACGAAATTTTCTCTTTTGTTTTCATCGATTCGTTAAAAATAAATTTATTAAAATAAATTTTATTATATATACGAAAAATTTTCTTATTTCATTTATATTAACTAAAAATTTGATTTTTTTAAGAATTTGTTTATATATTTTATAATATAGATTAGATGTCGCTACAAGTCAATTTTTCAGATTAAATTTTAATACATAAAATCAAATAATATTAAATTCTTATCACATATAAGGAATATTACTCCTGTAATTGTATTGGATATCATTTTCCTTGTTCAGAGTTATTCGCATTTAAAACAATACATTGATTATGAAGTATTTATATATAATACTTGCATCCAGTGGCGGATTTAGGGGGGTGATCGCCCATCCCCTTTCAATTTTTTACAGCAAAAATGAACAAAAAAAATGGGTTCACACTACTTCGATTGGGCTCGAAAAATAGCTTTTAGCCAAAATCGCCCCCCCCCCCCTTCTAAAATCCTAGATCCACCACTGCTTGTACCTAGGATGAAGATAATTGTCAATCAGATTGATATATAAAGTTATAAAATAGTAGTTTTAATCTTCAACTAGTTCTTTATAGATATATTGTACTATTCCTCTACCGATTCATTACTAGATTGATTGTTTGTTTTTCCCCGTATTCTATATTTATTCTTCTTCTTCTCTCCTATAAAATGTATACTTGATTTCAAAAACCTTGACATTGATAGACTTTACGGCAAACATCGGTTAAATATTCATATTATTTTTACAATAAATAAAATGATTGATATAGTTTTCTTGAATTATAACGAAACTTGACATATGAAATATTATTATTCATTGATGTAACAAATTATTTTAGTGATAAGAAGTTTGAATGGTTCATTAACCGAAGATTCAAAATACCTGTCTATAATTTTTTTATGCCCAGCAGACACAGTAAGAATAGGTGTATGTATTCTTGCGTAAAGTTATCAACAATCTTTACTCTATTGTCATATTCGATGACTACTTTAATAACTTTATCTATTCGATTAACTGCAACTTTCTAAATATCAAAACTCAATAGATATCATTAGTGATTTAACTGAATAAGATATCTATATAATTGTTCAATGAATATTCAAATATATAATTATTCGTATATATATATATCTATTCAATATGAATAATTGAATTGTGTATATATATTAATATGAAATACTCAAATAGAACAACCTATTCAAGACAAATAACATTAGTTAGTTTTGACGAATTTGTTTCTCCGAAAACAGATCTATATTTTTATTTTATCACTGTAAAAAATAAGACATGAACAAGAAAAAAAAATAAAACTTATCAACATCGACTAGCAACGAACAAAAGAACTATTAATAATAAAAGCGATGTTGACAATTGAAATGCTTGATTTTTTTCAGCTATTATTCCCGTTGCAACTGTATTTGATTTATATGAATATTCAATATGACGTTCAGCTATAGAGAATAGTAAGAGAGAGAAAAAAAATGAATTTATATTGACATTTCTATACTTGATTGTATACTTACATGGTTCATCATTTTTTGTTACTGTAGATGATGAAGTTGTAATAAGTATCGATGTCGGTGTTAAAGCATGTTCTTCTGATATAGATTTCATATGTTTAGTTGATTGAATTAATTCTAAAAATTTATTATTATCAATTAAAAAGAAAACCCAGAATCTATTTAAAAACTAACCTTTAATAATAAATTCTGCATGTGAAATTCCGGCAATATTCTTTGCACGACATACATATGCTCCAAATAATGATGTATCACTTAACTAATTACATATACCGAAGATAAAATTTGAAATAAATCTTTTAATCTTACATGTAAAGTTATTGTTAATTGTCGACATGTTTGATTAAGAACTTCATCAAATTTATCTTTAATACCCTTTGTTATTGGATTTGCATGTTTAGGACGAAAAAAATCGAATGTTGTTGGTGGAGGTGATGAACAAGCAAGACATGTAATTGTTGGTGAATCATTCACACGAAAATAAGACCAATGAAATGGAACTGTAACTGTTGGCCTATCTAAATATATCATTAAGATGAGAATGATAAAAAAAAATAGATAAATAAAAATTTCAATTTACATTTAACATCAAGAAGAAATTGTCGATTAACAGTACTTAATGTATTTGTTGCTGAACAATCAACTCGACCTGAATCAAATCGTGAAACATTGCGTAAGATAAGCACACTTTCATTAGTACCAGCAACTGTAGAGAAAGAAAGATATAAGAGAATGTTAATCTTCTTTTATTTAAATTAGAAACATACTTGTTGTAACTAATGTTGGCCTAGATAGTCCATTGACTTGCCAAACAATAGTGGGTGTTGGCCGTCCGGTTGCTGTACAAGAGAATCGAGCATCTTTTCCTTCACGAACTATCATACGCATATCTTCCGGTGCATGTGAAGTAATTCTGGGTGGTACTAAAATAGATAAATAGATAGTAAATTGTAAGAAAATATAGTGAACGTGTCCGATAAAATCCTATCTCAAGATGGTGTTCATCGACAAACTAATGTGATGAACGTGACATATAACTAATGTTGATTCATCAATGTTATTATCAATCACACATATGTATTATGATCAAACGCATTTATACACATACATATATATATATATATTCATATTCTATTTGACTCGTCGATCACATTAATTTCTTTGTTAGGTTTAGGTATTGTCTAACGCACGATCTAATAGACTTTTTCATTTAATGCTTCATCAAATGATCATTTGGTTGTCTTTGTTTTTATGTTGAAGGTGTGGATGTCATACTTGAAAAACAATTAGCTTATGCACAGCTGCTTTTGTATGTTCTTCTAGTGTGGGTAAACCCTTTTCTATCACGCTCATTGACATCCTATAAGAACATAAACGCACGTCTATTGAAGAAAAGAAAGAATAGATTCAATGGAGTGGACAATCACCCAGAAGATAGATTACTAATAACAAACAGAACAATGAATAGTCGATACACAAAAAAACTAATTTGTATACCTTGGAGGCAAGCCGTACCATTTATTTTATAGTAATTGAAGTGAAGGTTGTTAGGCTGCTGACACTATTTAAATGACTTCCTACAAATTTTTATTGGAGAAATAGAAATAACCATCAATAAACGGAAGTTACACATCAAAAAATTTTTCTTCATTCATACGCCGGATATCATGCATCTTTTCAAAAAGGTGTTAGTTGATGTCATAATGTCAAATGTATTTCTTTTATATTTATACATGCTCATATATATATATATATAAATATATATACATAAGTGTGTGTGTGGCTACTAAGACTCTCTATTGTATATATGAAGGAGGGATGACATACATCTATATATATAAGATCTAAATGTAAACCTATGAGGCGGATTGTTTTTGTCTCTTTATACATTTATGTATGTATGTGTGTACGTATGTATGTATACGTATCAACAACATTCAAGAAGAGAGAAGGTCAGTCAACATACATACACACACCTCGGCCATATGTTTGCATTGTCAAAATGAACCCGAATGATGATCAAAACAAGGATATGATAAAGTACAAACATGCATGTGCATTTGAAGGTTTTCATATGTATATATATAGATGAGTTAGACTATTGACTTAAGAAGACAAGAAAATATACTTACTAAGTACATCAAGAAGAATTTCATTTAATGTAATATCACCACGTATACATCGATATAAACCATGGTCTTGTTCTTCAACATTAGTTATGCGTAAAATACGTTCTTCACGATCAATACTAGTCATTGTAAGAATACTTAATCGACGATCTCGTACTGTGATGACGGAGTCAAGGCTGACAATATCTGCTCGATCATCACGAATCCAGATGATCTAAACAAATGTAGAACAAAAAAAAATCAATTATAGATAAGAAATAAAAGAAAATTTCGTGCTGAGTAACTATTAATGAATATGTATGTACGTCCACCAGCTGTGTATTGCTCATGATGTCATCGTTATTGTGCACCCCCTGGAAACTGCTTTCACTCTTTCTTCTCTTTGAACAATACAATACTATACCCATACCAACAATAACAAACTGTATTCAAACATACAAACACTTGTCCCTTCAAGCATTTACCTTTGCAGGACTTGTCGGTTCGATATTTTGACCGACTGAACACGATAATTCAACAGTACTAGCTAATGCTGCTTCAATGGTTTCCAATTGATAAGTCTGATAAGGCTGTTGAATTAATAAAATATAAGTGATAACGACAATAGACAACATTCGATAGGCATCGACGATTGATTAGATAATAGATTAAAAATATAAATTATAATTGAACGTTATACCTTATAGATGCTGATTATTTCATATAAGTTCATATACAATTGAATTCTTCAAAGAAATAAAAAAGAATAGTAATAGTAGTGGACAACATTCAAAGCGGAAGTTCTTTTTCGATATATAAGAAGTCGACTTTCTTTTTTTTTTGGTTATGTATAATAAAAGAGAAAGCGAAGAAAAAAATGCAAGAAGAAATCAAGTTGATTTGTTTCAAGTGGAGAGGATAACTTTTGCTTTTCTCTTCTTCTCCTTTCCTCTGACAGTAAAAGAGAGAAGGAGAGAGAGAGAGAGACAGAGCGAAAAAGGAAGGGAAACAAAGAGAAACATTTTCTTCTTCTGTTCT
Source organism: Adineta steineri (assembly GCA_905250115.1). Taxonomy (NCBI): domain Eukaryota; kingdom Metazoa; phylum Rotifera; class Eurotatoria; order Adinetida; family Adinetidae; genus Adineta; species Adineta steineri. The sequence goes on along the minus strand of CAJNOI010001372.1, from coordinate 4,509 downwards.
TTCATATGCTTTTTTTTTGTTGAGTGACAGCATCATAGACCAGCGGTCACCCATCCATTCACCTTCTGTCATTCATCACATTTCTCCTCATATCTTAAGTAGGTTTATATACACATATTGCAAATGATCCGTCTTGCTCACTCACACTTTAAAAAAGCTCGTTAGGAGCACGCGAACATTACATGTCAAATGATGATCGATTCAATGATACATCTTTAAAGATAAACATATTGTTGCACGTTTGATGACTTCATAAAAAAGAGAGGAAAAAAAAAGAAATTAAGATTCTTTTTATTACATAAATGTATTCTGTTTTTAATCTAATGATTAATGAACCTTATATTTCATGATATGTATCATCAGATTCTATGTTTTACAATATGCTGAAAGAAATAAGACATGTTCACGGACAGTTTAACATCATGTTTTATTTGACTTGGTTGGGATCAGCGCATTCTATTTCTCTCTCTCTCTCTTATATACATATAAGTAATTGATTTTCAAAGTTTCTTTTTCTCTTATGTCTTGTCGCACACACGATTTTAATTTGTAATATGTATATATGGGTGTATGTGTATGTATGTATGATGGTGGCGGCGACTACGACGGAAACTAAATGCAAATAGTGATGGCGTTGAAGACGAGCTAATGAGAACGCGCACAGACGGGAAAAGAATACTATCCTACTCAAATGGATTTAACGAGAAAAAAGAAATTGACAAACAAAAAAGCAAGAAGGGCGGGAATATTGTAGAGGCGAGCTACTCAAGAAGTTTAATGAAATATACACTAGCCATCTGGATGATTGTTTAGTCATATTTTAGATACAGAACAGCCGCGATTGTTTGTACATTCTTGAATATCGATATCATACTAACAGAAACAACAGCAATAGCAGTCGCTTTCAATGCTTACATCATCATCAGACGCAGCATGTCATAGGGATCATGTATAGATGTATACGCACGGACGGTTCTTACTAAATGAAGTTAGAAGAATCAATTTAGTACATGTCTATTGTATGTATGTTTGTCGTTGATCTGATCGATGATCCCTTACTGATGAATACATAAAAAAAGAAGAAGAAGAGAAATCGCTCATACGAAATAAGCTATTGAGAAGAAGAAGAAGAAAGATTGACATCAAATAAAGCACATGCAAAGACAATCTTAAGCTGACGTAATATATTAACTGCCAAATTAACGCTTATTAACGATAGAAGCAGATTTTTTCAATTATTTTCTAACCTTGAAAATAAGGAGACAAGGAGTCATTTAATATCGATTGTTGTCTTATCTTTCTATGTCGGTAGAATTCGTGTGAACAACATCTGTCATTGTGTGCATATATACATCTATATAGGTATATATATATACATTGGTTTGGCTTCATCTAATATGTCCCAACGGATTAGATTTGAACCTGTTCACACACAACCTGTTTCTTTTTCAATCAGACTTAGGTATCTGAGTTTGTCACGCGAGATATATGCACATTCGAAATAAGAAAGCATTTCTATTACAAACGGAACTTTTTTTTATGCAATGCATTGTCGTCGCTTCATCTATTCATTCTCGTAATGATTCACGTTTGATTAAACGCGTGCAATGTGTTAATTTAATTCGTCGCTTTCCCTCATATTTGGTCTCGTTCTATTTCTCGACATGTATAGATCTATCTTCATTGTGCTTCGATAAGTTCATGTATGTGCTTTACCATTATAGAACTGATTCGATGGATTTTCTTAACTTAGCGAGAGAGGGAGAGAAGCAAACGAGTCTGACTGAATCGATCTTCGTATGACATACGATAAGTGTCCACTCAAGTAGAAAAGAAATAGTATTGTCTATAGAATGTAACTGATATGATACCTTGAAAATGCTTACTATACTGTTGTGCACACAAGTTGATACTCATTTTCTTTTTTCTCTCTTACTCCGCTTTTTGTCGACTTCCTTCTTGAAGTGCTAATTAAACGAAAGAAGAAGAATCGACTATGTATATATGAGTCAGGCGGAGAATCCTTCAAGATGGAATGCCGGTTAACGGAAACAACGTATAGAGAATAAATAATTGAAGATGTTTCCAACAACCATCATCAGTATCAATACGGTTATATGCTTCAATGCTCATCAACAAATGAACAAAAATCTATATTTAGAATATAATTTCTATTCTTTTTCAATAAAAAAATAATTGAATATTTATTTTATATTGTAGTTAAAAGAAGCGTTAAACGTTTTCTATTAACTACTCAAAATATATATTCATTTTCTAATTGTTTAAATATAATATATTTCAAAGAAAAACTAATTTATTATGTTTAATAACAAGTTTTTCTGAATCGTTACTATTAATTCTACTAGAAGAAAAAAGAATTTTATATTTAGATAAAAATATTACCGCATTTCTATTAACCGCATGTCAGGGAATGATAACAATAAAGAATAAATAGTAAAAAACATATATTTTATATTATCAACTAGATTGCGTGACAGACAAGATACAAATGAATTCATTCCTTTAGATTATTTTCTTATTGATAAATTTCTATCTTTAATTATACTTAATATTTTTCTGTTGTCAAACAGAAATTGAAAATCTTATTATAAATGTAAGAAGTAAATAGAAAAATCTGTCTTTTCTTTTGAGAAATAAACGTTTTTAAATGACAGCTATGAAATATTATGATTATTTAATTAATATATTTATTCTTCATCTTCTTTTTATGCATGAAAATATGACAAAATTCTTATTAATTACTTTGTCAATCGAGACTAAATAATAATCCGTTGTATGTCAATTATATTATTAATAGTACGGAGTCTTTCAAATACTATACGATTTATTATTGTGAAGAAAATGCACTTTGAATTTATCAAATAATAAAAATTCGGGGATTTTATGTCAAGTATAAAATTTAACTTACAACACTGCGTTTTTGTAAGATAATGCGAATAAAAGAGTAGCAATTTCTACTAGATTAGACGTCGAATGTATATCACTTTTCTCCGAAAGAAATCTTAGTAAAGTATGTGTTGAAAAGAAGTATGTGGAATAATATTACTAAGTAATATATCGATATTGTATTTACTTATCTCAAAAACATATTATGTCTTAGCCAGGGTTTGTTTTTAGTGTATTTGATTGGTTATTAGTATGATGCTAAAAATAATCGAAAACAATGTTTACAATATTTCTTTTCTTTTTGCGTCATTAGAATATTCAAGGTAAACAACTTGTGTTGGTATGATAGTATTTGATTATCAAAATTACGTAGAAAAAAATGCATTAATTATATAATAATGATACTTTTAAAAGTTTACTTTTTATTTCAAAGTTTATGAATACTACATGAGAAAAAGTTTTACATATAGACGGAAATAATGTTTTTTTTTCTGTTAAAAAAAGTCATTCAATAGGTTGTTGTTGTGAATATCTAGTTGCCACATTTGCATGCACCTGATGGACATTTACAGTCTTCACATTTGCATCCATCTTTACCACATCCTTTACCTAGATTAAAAAAGAAAATAATGAAATTCAGTAAAAACGAATTGAATAGATAAACTTACTGGATTGATTGCAGTTACAGCTTGCATCGCATGTACATTTGCCAGTTTTTGTGCAATCTTCTTTGCATTGGCATTTTCCGTCTTGAAAAAGAAGAAAAAAAAAATAACATAAATGAACTTGATAAACTTTAATATTATATGACTTACTTTCACATCGGCAAGGCATTGTATTTATTAGAAAGTGAAGTTGTGTTTAGACGATAGAGAAAATATGTGTGATTTGTTATCGAATATACAGCTGTATTTATAGGACTAGGCATCGTTGTTAACTATAACAAGAAAAAGGGGGGTGCATATGACTATACGAAAAAAGAGAACGGGGGTGCACATATACGAATTGCATGGAACAGGGGGTGCGGTAATAGAAAGAAAACAAAGAACAGGGGAGTGTTTTTCACATACAATCATTAATATGCATTAAGTCATATCTTGATCTATATTTACTAAACCTTTTGACACACAATAATATTCGTGTATTAAAATAAATAAATAAATATGTAAATAAATTTACTTATATGGATTCTTTTTCTTTACTATGACATATTGTATGTATTATTCTTTCTCTGTTCTATACACATTTCTTACATACCATATTTTGAATTTTATATTCTAATTTTCATTCAAATATTATTATATAATTAACTGATCAAAAACAATGAGATATCATTTATGGTCTATAATAGAATATTTCGTTCTCCAAGGAAATTAATTTACTATTATCATCAACAAAATAGTAGTGTAATAAAGAGAATATGTATTTGCTATTTAATTTCATAATCAACATATTTATTTATTTCATTAAACAATACAACTATGTAAAAAAAACGAAACACTAAACGATCGTCTTGTTGTGTGTTGTTTGGCTTGTTTATTGTGCACATTTGCAGGCTGAACAATTGCAATCAGTACATGAACATGCTGATCCACAACTAGT
>CAJNOI010001371.1:0-15871 GCA_905250115.1 Adineta steineri | reverse complement strand
CCTCTTTTTTTTAAAGTTTTAGACGCAGACAACTCGCTCAAAACCTCGCCTGGAATCTTGAAAAATCGCTTTCTGTAGGTTTAATAATGTGTTCCTTCATTTGGACAAGTCAAAAAGTTTTTTTAGTGAAAATGGTTTTTCAGTTGAATAACCAAGTTCTTTAGAAAACGGGTCTCGAAATCGAAAGCGGGCAAAAACCATTATGATATTCGGAATCAGCACACTCGATTACCTATCGTCAACTGAGTTTCAGCCCAAAAGCGAGGGGACAGTTGGTGGCCTTCCCTCGTTAGCTGTAAGTATACTTTGATGTTAATTGAAGAGTCTGATCGTCTTATATCGTGTACTATATGATATTTTTGACATTGTAATCTATTTTAATCATATAGTCTCGTGTTTTTTCTATTTTTCTATTAATTTCATAGAACAAAAATCAATAATTCTGTTTTCTTATTAAATGTATGATTTAATAATTAACTTAAATTATTTCTTGGTCTGACAATGTTATGTGCTGCATTTCGATGGAATAAAAGTTTTCGAATCCATCTAGTAAATTCTGGAAATAGTCCAAGGCATATCCATGGTAATAAAAGACATATAAGATAAAGAAGATCAAAAATATAATCGAACTGAATTCCAATCAAGAATGTAGGTATTAATAACTGCTGAATAAGTCCAATAAGAATATTAGGAAACCATGCAATAAAATAAAGAAGAGATATACTAAGTAATTGTACTGTCATACGTCTTTGTTTTTTCCATGAAACAATTCCTCGACGACGCAATTTTTGTCTAATAACTCGAATAAGAAGTGTTACATTTGCTAAAATAATAATAACAATTGGAAAACCATTATCCATACTAAAATCATATGTAGCTAATATTTTATTATATATTATATAACAATTTGCAAAACCACATAAATTTGAATTGTAATCCCATTGAGTTCCATCACATGAACTAAACACAATAACAGTCAAATAAAAACTTATTGGATAAACAATACACAGTAAAAGTGGAGCGTGATGAAGTAAATATCGATACAAACGATTATTAAACATGTGTGCTCGAAAAATAAATATATGTCGTTGAATAGATATTGTAGCCATTAACATTTCACTTATTCCATCCAATGTGTATTCTATAAATGTCCACCATGTACAATATGCTGGTGTTGCTGGACTAACATGACCAAGACGATTAAAATGAACAACCATTGGTAAATCAAATGTAACTTGAATAAAGTTAACAAATAGTAATAATATCAAACCTTGATTTTGTCGAACACGAAGAACAGTTCGATGGGTGAGAAAAAATATTAAGAACAAAAGAGAAAGTATAATTGATGGAATTTCTAATATGAGTAATATACCAAATTTTACACGATGAAGAACAATTTTTTCTTCTTCAAATGTATCCATATTTGTGTTATCCATGATTGACGACGAAAGAATATACTTCTTGTACAATTTTTCAGCCGCTAATATGAACTTCTTATCAAATATTTGAGCACAATGTGTTAGGAAAATGACTTGTATTTAAGATTAATTCTAAAAAGGATAACAAGAAAGAAGTACATTATCTAAAGTTTATTAAAGATGTTGTGAACGGAAATGTCTATTTGATAAATGGCACGTTCTATATATCTACAGGATGTTCGAAAACTCATTTAACAAAAAAATAATTTGAATATCTGCATCATGGATCGAGCAAACGAGCTATATTTTAAGAAAAATCAATGATAGAGACATGTTCAAAGTTTATACCTAGAAAAGTCGTTTGTTAAGTATCATTGTGACCTTAAGAAAAAAATTTTATTTTTTCACAGATAGAAAAAAAAGATATAGAGTAGTGCTAAAGTCATTTTGTTAAAAAAAAACATTGAGTATCTTCACTACGGGCTGACACAAACAAGCTAATTTTTTTGTCATTGATAAAACGACATGCTTAGAGAAACTGTATTCAGTATTTTATTTTTCTCTTATTTGTGCGAAAGCAAAGTTTTTTTGAGGAGATCAATACTGATATTTAACAAATGATCTTTCTAGACATGTCTGTATTTAAATATAGAAAATAAATTGAACGTAAAGTAGATTTAAATGAAAATGTACGTCATTCACATGTGATATAAGAGGTTATTTCAGCATTAAATATTATCTCTCTATAAATCAAATATAAAATATATAGTCATTTACTGTTGATAAACTCAGCAAAAAGGCAAGATAATCAACAGAATTTATTGAATAACTTGCACAGAAATAGTAATATCACTATCACATGTACTTGTTAATGTAATTGCTTTTTCATGCAAACTGAGTTTTTCTTACTTTTATATAAAAATAATGTACTCAACTAAAAAAAATGATCTTTTATGTGAGTACATTATTGAAAAAAAGAAGCTCATCTCTATTTTATTATTATTCAAATGCTAAAGAATATAAACGATTATTTTTAATTATAAAATAATTACATTTTGGTTTTTCTAAAGTCTATTATTTTACAACGATTTTCAAATAATGTCATTAATGTAAAAACTATTGGTCATTGTTGTTCATTTAACACTCATTAAAAATCTACAATATCATTCAGAAAAAGAATTTATTCAACATCGTTGACTAAAGATAAAAATGTAGTTATAATAAAAGAACATATTTTAAAAGTCAACTTCTCCTAATTAAAAACGTTCAATAGATGGAAATAAAAGTCGATATAGATGAGAAAAAGCATTGAATTGAAGAATATTTATCTATGTTCAGAAAGATCATTATTCAAACAACTAAACTTTCTTTTTGTCTTCCGAAAATATATCAAATAAATGAGTCGTTTCTTGAATAAATGTAATTTTAATAATGACACATCATCTGTTCACATGAGTGAATTTTATATATTCATTTTGTGAATATGTCAGCAGAGCTTGTGTAAATGATTGGAGTGAAAAGTACAATATTATCTTTTCAATAATTAGTGGCGGATTTAGGGAAAAGCAATGTAATGGTTCCTATTTCCTTCCTCCTTTCAGAAATTCTAGATCCACTACTACCAATAATCAACACTGATATTTTCATATGAAAGCAACTTTATTTTCGAAATATCTCTGTGTATTATTCATCGTCACATAATACTACAAGTACAGACAAAGAAAAAGAAAAGATTTTTTTGTTGTCACATGCTACGAGATATTTCTGCAGTTTAAAACTTTCTCAATCATACAATCTCGTTGCTCTTCATGACTTTATTCTTAGTTTCATGCTAAAGAACAATATGTATATTCTTTTACCATTCTATCATTATAAAATTCATGGAGATTTATAATATTGTTTCCATTAGTAATAGAAAATCTATAACTGAATCATTATTCCGTAAGGTGTTTGAAAAAAAAACCTCGATGAAATCTATTCGATGGAAGAAAATATCCGTAAATGTCCTTTGTAAAAATGTAATTATGAAAATGTAGATATAAATATATTAATTTGGAATGGATGACGTATTCTTTATCTTGATTTATAAATATAGCCAAGGCATTGGAATCTGACTTGCCCCAAAGAAAAACATGTGATCTTGTGTCTTTATTTAACAATTGTAAATATATGCGATCATCTATTATTATGAAATTCGATGAAAAAATATTGTAAAACATTGCATTTCATTACATTTGATTTAATTAATAATTATTCAACAATTAATAGATTATTTTATTTTAGATCATGTTGTCTTGATATGAATTAAGCAATGAACAAACAAATGAATATATAACACTGTTTTTCTAGTAATAAAAATTTGAAACAAAACTATTGAATCTTATGCTCTTATTTTCCTCAGATTAATTTATTCAAGCAGATTCATATGAGATCAGCTGTTGTTGAATGGATTTATCATAGTTTTTCCAGGATTTCAGAAAAAAAGAGAAGATTCTATTATCTTGATTAGAAAGACATATTTAACTTTATGTCACATGGAATCTAATATTTTTAAAACTTTAATCTCTCTGAATCATATGATCTCGTTGTATTTCATAACCTTCTTTTGATATGGCATATTATGCCGATAGGTTATGTACTTTTACCATTGCATCACTGAAAAACTTTGTTATAGATTGATGTTCTTGTTTAACAAAACATCAAATCTCTTTTTTTATTCACAATATTAACACGAAAAAAGCAGTTATTTACAATATGTGACAATAGAAGCAGCTTCAGCATTGAATGCAATTGAAGAAAGAAAGGATACATCATCACTCTAGTTTAAACATTAAAGAATATGCAAGGGGATCACTCTATAAACAGTACACAAAAGCAGAAAGGGAAAAACGCTCGTATAACGCAAGATATATTCGTGTATTTTACAATTAGTACTGTACAATTATTAAGATAAGTTATTTTTTCGGTTTAATGATATTACTCGGTGTTGTACGATGTAATACATCGCTCCAGACCCATTTAATAAACTCCGGAAATAGACCAAGACATACCCATGGTACAAAAAGACATATCATATATGTCAGATAGAAGATATATTCTACTTGAATTTCGGCTAAGAATCCTGGTATGAATAATTGTTGAATAACTGCAACAACAATGCCAGGAAGCCATGCGATAAAATAAAGAAGAGATATACTAAGTAATTGTACTGTCATACGTCTTTGCTTTTTCCATGAAACAGTTCCTTGTCGACGAAGTTTTTGTCTAATAACTCGAATGAGAAGTGCTACATTGGCTATAGTGATAACAACAATTGGTAAGCCATTATTAACTCCCCAATCAAATGTAGCTAAGGGTGGATTATATACCATATAACAATTTTTAAGACCACATACATTTGAAGTATAATCCCATTGAGTACCATCACATGGAGCAAATATAATGATGATCAAATAAAGAGTTACTGGATAGACAATACAAAGTAAAAGTGGAATATGATGAAATAAATATCGATACCAACGATTATTAAATACATGTGCTTGAAATACAATGATATGTCGTTGAATAGATATTGTTGCCATTAACATTTCACCAGCTCCGTTAAGTGTATATTCTATAAATGTCCACCATGAACAATATGCTGGTGTTGCTGGATTGACACGACCAAAACGATTAAAATCAATAACCATTGGTAAATCGAATGTAACTTGAATAAAGTTAACAATGATTAATAGGAATAAACCTTGATTTTGTCGAACACGAAGAACAGCTCGATGGGCAATAAAAAATATTAGAATCATGAGCGTAAGTAAAACTGATGGAATTTCTAATATAAGTAATATACCAAATTTAACATGATGAAGAATATCTTGTTTGACTTCAACTGCTTCCATACTTGTGTCGTTCATCTTTGATAACGAGATAATAGTGTATACACTGTGATGTTGCTTCAACCGGTAATAGAGAATCTATAACTGAATCATCATTCTGTAAGATATTTAAATAGGGAAAGTAATAATGCTTTGAGTGACAAGAGATTTGAAAAGAGAACCTGGATAAAACCAACTGGGTAGGAAAATAAGTAACAATGGACGTCATCAGTAAAAATTTAATTATAAAAATGTAGATAAAAATATATATTGATTAAATGGATGACATATTCTATGTCTATATTTATAAATATTACTAAGACATTGGAATTTGACTCGGCCTCAAAGCAAAACATGTGAGTGCCATCAGTATGTTCTCAATGAGAGATAATCTCAGCATGTGATCTTATTTCGTTATTAATCAATGATGAAACACGTGCCGTTCTTATTTGATACGATGATATCCACTATAAAGATGCAACTTTTTCGAGAGAAAGAAGTTACGAAGTAAAAATTTTTATAATGATTTGAATGAGACATGAAAGTACTCAAAATACAAATGAAAATTAATGAAACTGTCAGCGGAAAAGAACATTTCGCGAATGTATAATATTTCCGTTATAGACTAAATCAGCATGTTTCAAATAAATTAATTCCTTTACTACTTATTGACCCGTATGTTACAAATCATGATAAAATATTAGATGTATGATATAATTAAAAGCAACTAAATAGTACTTGAGTTTCACTGAACTTCGAAGTACATCACAAAGTTTTTCATATCGACTGGATATTGGATCGAAAAATAACGTTAGTAGTATATTGGACGTTACATGTTTCAAACATTTATCTTACTTGTAGAATATTTTTCATCAATAACGATTCTATTAGAATAAAATCAACATATTGAACTGCTACGTTGTTCTTTCGAGAGTCTATTTTATCCACATGAATTGGAATTTGCACATTTAATAGCACTCGTATTTTCATGCCAAGGTATACGATGAAAAAACAGTTTAAATAAAGATGTGTGTTATAGTGCCATGTATTGTCGTTTCGTTTTCTTCTCATTTGCGTATCTCTTTTGTCTCTCCTTCTCTATATTCAAACACTCGACGAAACATTTCAATAATAAGTTACAAGCTAATAATTCTTGTGTCTTTTATTTTGTTAAAGATCTTTATTAGTGTTGAAAGTTCACAAAACAAAAACAAAACAACAAATAATAATAGATCCGTCAATAGTTTGTAAAGATAAAAGATAAAATTCTGTTCTCGTGTAATTTTGATTATGACTTTCGAGTGATAACAAATTCGATTTCACCATCTTTCACCTAATTAGAAAGAAAGAAAAATTGATTTTTCTTTATTTATAATCAAACAAAAAAACTTACCGGGAGTTTCTTTTCAATAACAACAGAACTTTGGTCTTTCTCTGCTAATGGTCGAAATGGTTTTTGAAGGATGACTTCAATTTCCCCTCGTTGTGCTGATGCAACACGAGCGATTTCACTTGTTTGTGGTTCTACTGAATAATAAATAGTTATATCATCAGTTGGCTTTACTTTAGCCTACGTAAAAATAAATGAATATAATTCAAAAAGACAATTCAAATATAAAACAAACTTCTTTTCGAAGTTTTTGAATTCGACTTGTAATTTCACGAATGAGACCTTCATCGTTTAACGATGCATCAGCTGTATAATCGAGTAAAACAACAAACTATCAATATAAAACATAAACTACAAAAATTCTCCAAAAAAAAATTCGTCTTACTCCTTGTTCAGCAGTTGCTTCGTATTGTGTTTGTTTGGCAACACGATAAACAATATGAACATCTTCTGATTCAATTGGTACATCATCAATAACTGTTAATGGACTTACACCTTCACCTTTCGATAATAATTTTTCAATATCTGTATCAGTCATTGCACGAATTTTTTCAGTTACAGATTTAACTTTAGCTAAATAGTTTTTGTAATTATAATTAAATAAATATAAATTAATAAATAAAAATTTTACCTCCACATTTCTTTCCTAATGTTGGAAAATTCGGTTCAGTACGCATTTCAACACCATAAAGTTCACGATCGTGTGATAATGTTACTTTTCGTACATTCAAACCCTAAAATATAATAATAGTAGATATATATTCTTCATAAATAATAACATACTTCTCGAACAAAATCTTCTAATGATTCAAGATCTTTTAATACAGATGCATCTTTATGAATAATGACAAATTCAGGTAATGGATACTAGAAAAATAAAATTCTTTATAAATAAAACTATCAAATCATCTCAACATACTTTCATTGGAACAACTTTTCGTTCTCGTACAGTTCTACCCAAACCAATAACTGTTTGAACAGCAGCAACAGAACGTTCAATAGTTTTATTCACTAATGTTTCTCTAAAATAAAACATTCATTTTAATTTTACAGAAAAAATTCAATAGAGAAAAAAATACTAACTGTGATTGTGGCATCATTTGAAAATGAACACTAAGATCTTGTTCAGAAGTAGTTGATGATTGTGGCATTAGTTTTCTTAAAATTTGATACATATATTCAGCAAGAAATGGTGTAAATGGTCCCATTAATTTAGCCATTGTTAAAAGAATATAACAAAGGACATTTAATGAAGTAAGACAATCTTCCATTGATGTTTCACCCTAAATGGAGAAAAAATTTGTCTCATCTTTTTTTAGTTACAAAATTAAACGAGATGAAAATTTATTTCGCCTTCAAGAAAAGCAATAATTAATTATATATTTAAATTAACTGCATGGCTGTAAAGGCACAAAACAATAGAAGTAATGTTTACCTTAAAACGTCTTTTGTTTAATTTGACATACCAATTCGTCAACATATCGATGTATTTAACAAGACGAGGTACAACCGTATATAAACGATAAGCTAAAATTTAAATAAAAACTTATTTATATATACAAAGAAAAAAATAAAGTTTTACCATTCATTTCTTGTTTAACAAAATCCAATAATGTTTGAGTATAAGATACAATCCATGTATCCATAACATTTGTATTTAATGACATAGATGAATATAAACGTTTTTCATCATAAGTAAATTGAACTTTTTTATCAATTTCTAATTGATCACATGATTGAATAAGAAGACGTAATGCATTATACCATGGTAAAAAGACATCTTTAACAACATCACGAACACCTTCTTCTTTGAATTTCAATGATTCACCACGTACGACAGGTGATGTAATTAAATAGAGTCTCAATGCGTCAGCTCCTTGTGCTTCAAAAATGTCCCTTGGATCAGGATAATTTTTCAATCGTTTTGACATTTTTTCTCCATTACTTGCTAGAACAATTCCATTAACAATTAAATTTTTAAATGGTGGTTGATCAAATAACGCGGTTGAAATAACTAATAATGTGTAAAACCATCCACGTGTTTGATCAATACCTTCAGCAATGAAATCAGCTGGAAATGTATCATGAAATGTTTTACGTCCTTCAAATGGAAAATGAACTTGAGCATATGGCATGGAACCAGATTCAAACCAACAATCAAATACTTCCGGGATACGTCGTAATACACCTTTACCTAATCGTGATGGAATTGTAATATCATCAACACTAAATAAAAATTAAATATTTATTAAAAACAAAAATTGATAAATTTATTAAATCTAACAATTCTCGATGAATATCATCAACCGAAACACCGGATAGTTCTTTTAATTCTTCAATTGAACCAACACAAACAATTTCTTGTCCATCTTCACTCATCCATAATGGCATTGGATTACCCCAATAACGATTACGTGAAATAGCCCAATCACGTGCATCACGAAGCCAATTAGCAAAACGTTTTTCTTTAACAAAATCAGGTACCCAATATGCTTTACTATTATTAGCTAATAATCGATCAACCATTCCTTCAACACGAATAAACCAAGATGGAACAGCACGATAAATTAATGGTGTATCACTTCTCCAACAGAATGGATATGAATGTTTCATTACAGATTGATGAACAAGTCGTTTAGCTTCTTTTAAATGTTTAATAATTACTTTATCAGCTTCTTTTACATTTAATCCTTGAAAATCTTTAACTTCATCAGTAAATCGACATTGAGCATCAATTGGACAAACAACAGGTCCACTATCTTTATTAAAAACACCATTTGCCAAACAAACACGATAATCATCTTCTCCAAAATATGGAGCTTGATGAACAATACCAGTACCACTTTCTTCTGTTACATAATCATCACATAACACACGAAAAGCTGTTGAAATCTATTTCAAATAAACATAAAAATTAATTTTTTTTTGAAATAATTAACATACATTAGCAAAATATGGAAATAATGGTGTATAATGCATTCCTTTTAAAGTAGATCCTTTGAAACTATAGAAAGACAAATAAATGAAAAATATGATTAATTTTAAAATAAAACTTACGTTTCTAATACTTGATATGCATCAGGTTTTTTATAAAGATCAGCTACACGTTTTTCCATTAAAATAAAAACTTCATTCTTAGCTTTATCTAAATAATATAACATCAAATAAATCAATATATATATATATTCTTTATAGAACTAACCAAGAATTTTCACGTAATTAGAATTTGGATTAACACAAAGTGCAAGATTCGATGGTAATGTCCATGGTGTTGTTGTCCATGCAACAAGTTTAACTGTTGGATCAAGTGTAAGTGGAAATGATACCCAAACAGCTGGATCATCGACATCTTTATAATTTTGTCCAGCTTCAAAATTTGATAATGGAGTACAACAACCCATTGAGTATGGCATTACCTTTTAGACAAAACAATTTTTATTAGATTATTTTTCTAAAATATTTAATTTCATACTTTAAAACCACGATAGACAAAACCTTTTTCATATAATTGTTTAAAAATAAACCAAACGGATTCCATAAACCATGGATACATTGTTTTATAATCTCGACGAAAATCAATCCATCGACCCATACGTTCAACAATTTCCTATTTTTTTATTTATATTATTAATAAAAGATGAAAAGAAGAAAACATACTTCCCATTCACCAGCATATCGCATAACAATTTTTCGACAATGATCATTATAAGTAGCAATACCCATTTTAGCTACATCTTCAGGACCTTTAATACCAAGTGTTTTATCAATTTCATATTCCTAATTCATACAATAGAATAATTTTAATAAAATAAAAAGTATAATTCATACCACAGGTAAACCATGACAATCTAATAAAAATAAAATATAGATTTATATAAAAATTCAAATAGATATATCTTACCCCAACCAAATCGACGTTCAACATAATGTCCTGTTTGATAAGCCCATCGAGTAACTGTATCTTTAATTGTACCAGCTAAGATGTGTCCATAATGTGGAAGACCAGTAGCAAAAGGTGGTCCATCGTAGAATGTATATCTTTAATAATTAATTGTTCTTTTAATTGTTTTCAATTTCTATATTTTTTTACCTTGGTCGATCTTTCGATAATTTATTACTTGTTTCAAATGCATTGATTTGTTTCCAATAAGCTAAAATATCTTTTTCATTATTTCCAAATTGAATTGTTTCACCGGTTATAGAAAAATCAATTGGAGTAGAAGGCGTTGTCGTAGTAGTAGTATTTGTTGCCATATCTTAAAGAAAAGTAAAAAATTTTATTTTAGCAAACGTGGACAATGTCAGTATTTAAGTGGAATAAAAATAATGATGTTCCTCCCTGAAATTCCACCGAAGCTGATGCAATTTATTAACCATACAAAATTTTCTTTAAAACCTCTGTGTAATTGATTTCAATCGGAAACTACTGACACCTAGTCAACAAATACTAGATAAATGTTATACATAATAATCATTTTTATTTTAATCTGATATTTACTTATATATATTAGCTTAATTCGTCATTCTATCTTGAAATTTTGTAATTCAGTGGCAGATTTGGGGGAAGGTTATGAAGGCGATCCCCCTTTCAAAAAACTTTTTTGATTTTTTACAGCAAAAATAGGTTCACACTACTTCGATTGGGCTCAAAAAATAGTTTTTAGCCGAAATCACCCGCCACCCTCCCTTCTAAAATTCTGGATCTTTTCGATAGTCATCAATACATCGAATTATCAAAATTCATAAATTTATAATTTCAAATCTCTCCAAATGATTTCTATCATTAGTCAATCATAGAAATGTTCTTGTTTATGACTTATGAAGAGACATTCATATGTATTTTATGATATAACTTCATTGAGAATATGATATTTTCGAGATACAATAATTTACGTTCAAAAATTGAAATTACTGTTCATTTCAAAATATTTTGAATAACATTCGAAAGGAACAAGATAGCAAGCGGAGGTTTTTACGACTGGAAAAAGAATATATCATATGAATCTATTGATTGTCGGGAACGCTCTACAACCGACAGACAAAGAGATTTTATTTCTGATTACTGCATATACGATATTTTAGTCATTAAAATACAGTTAGAAATCTTTCGATACATCTTCATCTTGTTCCCTTTGAAAGTTATTCTATCGAATAATTTATATGTAAATGGAATATTGAACAAAATGAAAATGTTGATTTTATTAAATTTTATCTTAATTAAGATAACAATTTTAATATTGTTTCATGATTTGAATAATATCGTCAAACACAAAAATGAAATATAAAAATAGAAAATATTCGTTATCTTTTTTTATCCAAAAAAAAATTCTCTTTCTTATTTTTGTGTTTTGTTGACTTTACAAATATTTCATCAGAAAAGAAAAACAAGACATGAGAAGAATAAATTGACTGAAGACTAATCCACACATTAGAAAAAAATTCAAAATAAATTAAATCAATTATTAATATCTTCTTTAAAGATAATAATTGATGATTGATCATCGTCGACTAGATTTAATGGGGATTGAACAAAATAATGTGAAGATTCAGATGGAAGTGATGATACTTGTTGACTTTTAAAGAATATTTTATCACTATTTGATGTCATTGAACTGATTGGAAGTGGAACTAAAGGTATCACAGTACGTGTTGCCACCGGACTAAAAATAAAAGTAAAAATGAATAGAAAGAATTTTTTTTTATTTAAAATATTTTTTACCAAAGTTTATTAAATGGAATAATACAATTGGGAAAATCAAGTTTCGTAGTTGCTGGAGATACAACAAGAAGTACATCTTTTTTTTTCTTATTTTTATTTTTATTATTCGTTACACGTTGTTTTTTCTTCTTTGGTTTCCATTCTTCTTCTTCTTCATTATCAAAATCATCAATATAATCTTTATCTTCATTTGATATACGAAGATGAGTTTTATGTGAACTAGTTAATGTTATTGTACTTGATGTGGAATCTAAAATAATAAATTATTACGCATAAAATAGAATAACTAATATGATTTTCTTACCTGTACATGAACTTCCATCTTCTGATATAGAATTTGTTTCCATATCTTTATAAAAATGATTTCCATTGGATCGATTTTCATCTGAATCTGTTATTATCATAATTTGATCAATAATTCGACGTTGAGCTTGGCGAGATGATTGTCTTCCAGCACCTTTTTGAAAAACAAAACTTTATTCATAAATATATATATTTGTGTTTTCTCTCACCAAGACATTTCGCTAAATGATAAGCAAATCTAATGGCTATTAAATTTGTTTGACCACAATTTGGACAAATACAAGTTTGTTTTTCAATTGACGTTTTTTTATTTTCAAAATTATTTATTTGAATTTGTTCTTGAGGTATTCCTTTAATTGATGAATGAATCTCATAAGCTAAATCAAGTATCATATCATCGATTTCACTATTCATTAATGACTCAATTATTAAAGATAATTCGTCCATAGAATAAATATATATATATATCTGTAAGAAGAAAAATCCCAAATATTTATCATAAGAAATAAAGTGATGTTTGTAAAGATGTTCTTAGTTTTCTTTTTGTTCTATGGAATAACAAAATAGAGAATTACACTGATAATCAAGATAAAGACTAAACGAACAAATACGTAAAGACATATGTGAAAAAAGACAAAGAAAATGTACAAGAGTAAAGAAACAATCAGAGAGAGAGATAGAGAGAAAACAAAACAATAATGTACAAATCGGTTGTTATTTATGAATTATTTCAGCTTGGTTTTTTTTTGTATAATTTTATTGATATGGTTGAATTGTATAAACATAATTTGGATTTTCACCTGGTTGATCATTTCGAATACATGTTACAACACGAACCTAAAGAAAAAAAATCAAATTAAATTAATTGTTTTTTAATTAAAAATAAAAATCTTTTACTGAATGTCCATAAGGTTCAAGTCCATTTGGATTTGCAACTGTTGTATTTGGTTTTGTTGGTAATGTTTGACCAGTTGTTGTTGTTTGTGGTTGTACTTGTACAGTTGTAGCAACTTGTGCTTGTACAATAGGTCCAACTGTTTGATTTGTTTGTGCTTGTGCAACTTGTAAACGTATATCATCAGTTAATTCTCCTCCCATTGTTATTGTTCGATCATATTTTGATGCATCACGAACTTTTGTTAAAAATATTTTTAATGGTTCAACATAGGAATCAAAACCAAGTGTTAACATTGCTGAAAGTATATCTTCACCATTAATTGTTTTACGTTTTTCTTGAAGACATCGATCGGATGCTTCACTTGTTATAAATGATATAAATTCCGAAACACATCTATATTAATTAAAATTAAAAAAAAAAATAAATAATTTTTTTTCCAACATACTCTTGAATTGTTTCTTTAGCATCTTTAGCAATTTTTCCTTTTTCTGGAACACCTTTTTTCATAATTTTAGCAACATTTGCTATTGGTAAAAATCTATCTTGTTCACGTAATGGACCTGTATATCTTGGTAAATCTTGATGTTCATTACCATCATCATATAAATTATCCATTAAATGTTGTTGTTGAGATGGTCGACCACGTCCACGATATGTTGATTGTTGATGATGACGACGATGATCATCATCATCATCATCTTCTTCTTCTTCATCAACTTCATCATCATCTGAGTAAGGTGCATCTTCTTTTGTTGGATGATATCCACGATCAACATTACTACCCGATGATATTCGATTCATCGAATTTTGATGATGAGACGTTGGTGGTGGCGGACGAGTACCTTGAGTACGTCGACGATGGATTGGACCATCATTTGAATTGCCTGAATCATTATCTGAATCCATCAATAGATTAAATGAAGAACGATTCGAGGGAGAAATCGACCACTGGTCACACGAAGATTATATTGAGAAGAATGAATGGAGAAATTTATCAACAAATAAATGCAAAGCTACTTATGGAACACATATTTTGGATTTTGTCCTTACTCAACCAATTATAGACCTCTAATAAAACCTCCTTTTTTTATTATCATCATTTATATTATTATAGATTATTTAAAACAATTGAAAAAAATTAATTATTAAAAAAACGTTTAGAATAAAAATTAATTTAACATAAAAAATATAGATGTCACCCTGTAAATAAAAATTCGATATTGTGTTCATGAATCACATCATCATTCTATTCTTTGATTTATATTCCTATAGAATAGAGCAAAAAAATGTGACCCATTTAACAAGTACGATGAGTATTTAAATGATTGAGATTAATAATGATAATTTATCCACATGATTGTTGTAGTTGTTTTGAACGTTCTTTACATTCATCTGCAAATTTTATATATTGTTTTGATTGTTCTCGTGAATAATTCTCAATTTCGGACCATAAGTTTTGTAATAAATCATCTTCATGATCAAACATACTTAATTTATCACTAAAACCTATCGCCCAGTCTATATGTGCTTTCATATTTGAACAAAAAACAAATATCATAGAAATACTTGATAATTCATAGATTTCTGGTACAATTTGTGAACTAAAAGTACCAGGAACAATTAAAAATATAATCTGTTCAGGATGAGATTTTATGTAAGAGATACATTGATCAATATTAGTGAATGTTTGTACATCTTGATAATCATTTAATTTAATCAAAAAACTATTACTTGGATTGTTCGAATCAGTACCAAGCCAAATAATTGTAGGCATAAAAATATACATCACGTTGATGATTCTATTCAGATAGTTTAGTGTGTAGTACTAGTGACGATTAGGCTTATTTTTATAGATCTTAGTTACTATGCGAAATGATTCATCTTATTCTTTTGTTCTATAACGGATAAATGCTGTGATTCATCAATGACTGATATATAAATGCAATTTTTTCCCATTAAAAATGAATATACTTATCTAGAATTAACTAGATTATTCATCTACATTCTTGACTTTTCTTATTCAAATAACATGAATCAGTGACATTTTATGTAAAATATTTTTTTTCGTGACATGTAACATCAATGCGTGACTTGTTTTTGATGATATATGACATATTCAGGTTATATGCATTAAGAAAAAATCACATGACAAGGTAGTCCTACTCTGTCTCATAAAGGACACCGCGGGATAAGATAGCAAATCTGCCACCCCCCTGGATTTCATTTTCGAGATCATAGGGTTGTAGAGCTTGAAATTCTGCATCTTTTCCTATA
>CAJNOI010001369.1:0-15894 GCA_905250115.1 Adineta steineri | reverse complement strand
AAGAGAGAAACGAAATTTAAAATACGAACTTTTTAGATAATTCAAATAATGATAATATAAATTGCCATTGTAAGACACGCCTTTTGTATTGCCCATTGGTAGGTGTATATATATATACGAAAGATTTCACATTGAACAATGTAGTGTTTGTGTGTGAGTGTATATGTGAGCAGAGTAAAACCTTAGAGAATTTGTTGCGCGTGTTTATGTGTGACGTGATTTCTTTTCTTCTTTTTTTTTGTGCACAACGTTTAAGAAAGAGAATGCGAGAGGGACACCTTACCGGCGTCAATTATTTACCACTACTTTCGATTAGAGAAAAAGAGAGAATAAGTGATGAAGAAAGAACATCGGATCGAAGTAGTAAAGTATTTAACACGTCTGACAAGCATCAACAGTAGTAGTAAGAACGATAAATTTTCGTTGTTGTCGTTCGGTTGACAGATATATTAGTAGCTTGAACACACATACATGATGACTGACAAGTGTGCATTCTCCCTCTCTCTCTCTCTCCCTCTCCCCTTCTCTCTCTTTTTCTCGTCTTCTTCTTTTCGATAAAGGAAAAAGAAGAATAAGAAAACGAGTCTATTTCATTATTGTCCTTTCAATCTCTTTCTTTTTTTTTCTGTTTTTGTCCTTCTATTTGTGATGATGATCATAATGGGACAACGATAATGATATTAGCAAAAGAACATCTATACATCGAAGAAACTTTTAATTATTTACCTTCGATATAGATACGCGATGATCGACAACAAAATAAAAGAGATTAGCTTAGTCCTTATGTTTCTTTCAATATTTTTCTTTGACAAAACTCATCTGTATCGATGTCTGATACATGTATTTTTTTCTGTTTATCGAGACATCAGACATATAGACATAGACATGAGTTGAGCGCAATTTGATAATGATATGCGCTACAATCGTTCATTCTTTTCTTTTACTTTTCTCTGTCTATTTCTATTTTTTATTCTGTCTTTCTTTCGTATATAGTAGTTATTTATTCGCAAGTGAATCTTTTAAATCCTCAAATAAATATAGAAGTTCGTCAACTTTCTCTCTCTCCCTCTATCTTTTTCTTATCTCGTTTACTTTCTTATTTGCATAACCTACTAAGATCGAAATGTTGTCATTCACTAATGATCGACGACCTTTTGTCAAATAGAACGAATTCGATCCCCCCGGAAGCTCAAAGTAGAATAAGAATACTGGCCATCAAATAAACTATGAATCCGTTTTCTTCTTCTTTCATGTATATAGTAAAATGACATATCAGATGATCTGTAGTTTAAGCCAACAACAACAACAAATAAATAATATTTGCTTTCACAAGAGGAAGCTCTTTTTTCTTCTTCTTCTACTCGTTTTATTCTTTCGTTATTATGTATGTGTCTGTGCATGTGTGAAGCACTTGACTGAAAGCATTTGAAAATGGTAGTGATACCTGAGAAATGAATTTCACATAGTTTTGTAAAAAAAAAAAGACGAGAAGTCGATTAAATAAATGGATAAAGAGAGAAGAAAATTAAATACATATTTACCTCCAGCAACATTAAGAAAATCGCGTCCTGATGCTTTATATACTTCAATATAACGTTGGCCAATATGATGTTTATGTCGACGAAGTGCTAATTCTCGATGTTCAGCTGTAACAAAACGAACTAATGCTTCTCCATTACGACGGCCTTGACTACTAAGACACAAGGCAACTCCACCCCTATAATTATATAAAAATACAATTTTATTTTTTATTATAGATAAACGAATATTTCAATTTTAAGTATTATTTATCAAAGAGTCATAATGAAATAATTATTCATACATATATCAGTTTTTAATGATATTTTTCCCTATAAAAATTAATTGATAATTATAAATTTCCGTTTATATTAATTGCCAAAAATTAATAAAATAAAAAATATGAATAGACAGAATCAATTCATTATATAATATAAAGATAAATAAATAATTCATATCATACTCTAATATAAAAGAAAAGACTAGTAGGCCAATTTAATATTGAAATACGATCATGTTACTTTGTGATCATATATTAATGAAAAACAAAATACATCTTTCATTATTTTTCATCTATGTTGTCATAGTATAGATAAAATATTACAGCTCATACTTTTCAAAAACTGTAATAATAATGTGTTTTAACAGATTTTTTTTCGTCTTCCGAAATAATAAATCTATGACTGATCGATACTAAAACTCTTTTGAAAATATCAAACTTTTATAGTCTCGAATTCCATAAAATATCGAATACAATAAAATCTTTACTAGTGAACACCTTCGTATTATAAATAGTCTCAAGTTCGACGAAACGTTTTCTTTTTTTTTTGATAAAAATAACTCTCTATAATGTGAACACTTCTTTGTTATAATAACTACTTAAGGGTGAGCATGCTTTTTTGACCTTGTTCCTGATTCTGTTGCTTATTTATGCATTTTAAGTACGAATATTTGTCATATGATTTACTTATTGAACAGACAAAGTAAAAAGTCGCATGCATAACACGAACTCACTTGGGAAGAAAAAGTATAATTAATTATTGATCATAGAATGATATTATAAATGTATTATAGCATAAATCAGCTCAAAAATACAATAGATTACTTGATTCTATATTAAATATCAAATAGAATATTCTAAAAACGAAATCTGAATTTCTACATTAAAGTTAAGAAAGTCCTTCTATTTAGATAAATAAGCTTTTGTTGAAGGATTCTGATAGCGTTCACATACAATTCAGTAAATCCTGATTAGTGATAATCATATAGATAATTTTAGGATCAGAAGCTAAGCTAAAAATATATAAAACTTAGAATAGGTTTCTTATGAATTCCTGCTAGCTGTATGTCAATGATAGGAAGTCGCATATTATGAGAATTAGCTCTTGAAGTATTATTTAATAATCAGTATTACTTACTTTTCAATATCAAGACCTCGAAAGAATTTAGCTACATCTTGATCAGTACATTGCCATGGTAAACCACGTGCTCGAACAACTGTACTTTCTTCAATATTATCTTCCAATGAACTAAAAAAACAGACATAATTATATCTTATAAATTCTAATAATTTACCATAGGCCTTGTTGTAAGTTAGTCATGATATATTCTGGTTTTTCGAAACGATGTCCTATAAATAATTAAAATAAAATTAGATTCCTGTTTTTTCCAGTTGAAATATAAATTACCATCATTCAACATTTGATAAATAATTAATTCCATGTTCCTAACATGACGCATACAATAATCTGTTTCATCAACTGAAGAAATTGACAATTCTTAAAAAATAGAAAAAAAAAGAAAGTTAGTAGTAGTAGTATTCGAATTAAATCAATATCATATTTCAATATAAGCTTTGTATCATTTTGGCAAAACTTATTATCAAGGTTAGTATTTATAAAATTACTTTCAAGCATTTCTTTTATATTATGACATTCAGTTGTTGTGTACATATGTTCAAATTCATGTCTCAGATCAAAATATGACCAATAATAACTTGGTAAAGGCATAGTTCCTTTTTTAATACTTTCTGGATGAATACATTGACGTAAATAAAGACAATTCTCACAAACAAATGTAAAATTAACATTAAAATCTGGATGTAAATACTGACTACGTAAAAATGTATCAAACTATAATGAAAAAAAAAAACATTTGAATAATTAAAATAATTTTTAAGAAACATACTTTTCTTAATGCATCTTCGATATCAATGTCTGATGTAAATAATAAATTTTCATCAACTCCACTTGCTTCTTTTGATTCATCAGTTAAATTGTCTATATGTAATGGTCGTATATATTGTCGATGCAGAGCAACCATCTATTAAAATATATTTAAACACAAAAACATAAGATAACTAATCATACCCGTTTTTGATCTACATCGATAACAAGATTGATCATTTCAGTAATTTCCTGCTCATCAGAACCTAAATCATCATCTAATAATCCAGCAGTAATAACAGAAAATAAACATAAATATTGTTTTTTCGTCGTCGTATTTGTTTCGACATTCGCTATCGGTACCACGGCTGTTGTCGACGGCAGTAAAGGCGATGACGACGTCATTGCAGACAACAACGTGGTCGGCGAATGCGTGCGAATCCGTTTACAATTCAGGTTTAATAGCGTCGTAATAGTCAGTTTCGAAGGCAATGAAGAAATAAGAGATATATAAGGGTGGAAGGAAGAGATACAATATTTTTTAGGGAAAATTGAAAAAAAAGAAAAAGAAAATCAAAAGAATAACAAATGGTGTCAAACGACAAAAAATCAATTCAAAAGAAAGACCAATATCCACACACACAACTGTGACACGATACAAAAAAAAATAAATCGATGAATATGAATAAATGATGGTGATCTGTTTTTCTTTTCTTTTTTTGTCTTTCTATTGCTTTATATTATTTTTTATTTGAATCCTAAAACGACAATCGAATTTGATTGATAATTAAATGATAAAATACTTTTTCTATTTCTTTCTCTCTCTCTCTATTTCTTTCTTTCGATTTCTTTGTCTCATGAAAAAAGACCATCTGTTACCTTGGGGTCATCGTTTATGTTCAATTTTTTACTCTTTCAGTGTCTGGTCGGTTTTTTTTGCGCAATCAAGCGAGCTACAATCTCGTATTCTTTCATACGTTTCGTTTTCTTCTTTTTTTTTCTTATAATTTCATCTTTTAATGTCCTTCTGAGTTCAGAGCAGATTTTGTAGAGCCGTATGCGACAGCTGCTCGTTGTATAAAGTTATTCACATTAGCAACAGACTAGAACATACGTATGTATGTATGTATTGTCCCTTGTTGAAAATGATAAACTATCATGAAAAAAAAAGAAACTGATATAAAATCATATATGCACATATTTTATTACTAAAAAGTCTTCTCCTTATTTTATTTTATTTTTTGCTTTTTAAACTGACCTGTTCATTCTATATTTTATTGTAGTAGTTGCTAATCTAAGAATAAAATGCACATGTAGTCATACGAGAGTGGTTAATGATCAGTATAATATAGAAGAAAAGAAAAAAATTGTCCATGAGAGAAAGATGCGCTATAACGTTGATGACGAACGATACGCTTCACCAATTTTTGTCTCTTTGTCCATTGGACTATAAGAGGGAACGCACATAATACGAAGTCACACCATAGCCATCATCAATAATATCGAATTTTGAATGACCGATATAATGCAGATCAATTTAACATCGATACGATCAAATATAGAAGAACATCAATGAAAATGTAAAAGTTTTTTTCTTTTTTTTGCATTCGAGATGAATTTGAATTATTAACTATATCTGTAAAAAAATATATTATAAACAATATATTTGCTTGCATTGTATTGTATACAATTTACACATTTAATTTTTTTCAATAATTACGTTTCTTATCAAATGTTAAGATTTTCTTTTTATGTGAATATTCATAAAAGAATATAATATACTAAATTAGTTTGTCAAATGCTGCGAAACGTTATTATTCATTTTGTTTAATGCACTGTGTATAACAGTTGGTACTATCGAAGATTCAAACAAAATTTTTATTCGATACAGTTGATTAATTATAGAAAGAATTTTTAAATATCTGTTTATATTTAATAATTTTTTTTATATTTGGTATATTCAATATGGCAAAGCGTCCTAATTATACACGAGAAAAACAAAAATAATAAAAAACTCATTATCAATAATTAATTGGAAATAGTAATGTTGATGATAATTATCATACCAGTCATATTTATTCGAATTTCAAATTATTATGAAAATAACAACTATCGATTTTTATGTTCTATAGTTAGAACAAATATTTCACACGATAAAATAATAGATTTACTGTGAAAAATATCGAAAGTGCTTTCAATCACTCCCACCTGCACCAATACTGTTCCGAGCATGCTGTAGCAAGACATATTTTGTACTTTTATGTCATTAGTATGTGCATAACCTGTATTATTATCATTTTCGATATTTTTTCTTTCGGTCTTTTCAAAGCATACCAAATAATATCGCCAAGTCTTTTTTGGCAACAACAATGGAATAAAAAAAACGTTGAATATAAATATTGTAAAATTGTTTCAGTCGAGAATAGCTTATTTAATGAAACATCTATTTTTAGTATTATAACTATAAATATTTCTGTCATTGAAAACTAGTATTAATAGCAAATAATAATCGATATTTGAGCGCGTTTTTGGATCTATTTGAATATTTGTGGCTTTTTAGTTAATTTTCAGAGCTGTAACATGGCATTTGACAGGAATATGAACCAAACAAGGATAAGTTCTTTTTCTTTAATTCTCACTTTTGTAGTGGAAAAAGGGAATTACAAGTTCAATAATTCAAGCAAAGCGCCAAAAATTTATAATGAAAAATAAAACTTAATTTACTAAAAAAGGACTCTGTAATGGTGCCCTGCGTTGCGACGCGCTCTTTCAAATATGTGAAATAAACTTGGGCAAAAGATATAAAACTTGCAAACTAAAGAAAATTTTTTATTGTTTATGAAAGATCATATACCAGGCTATCTTTCCATATATTTATCTCAATTTGGAAGTTTTTGAGGAGTAATGGTCTTGATTTATCGAATAGTATTCTCAAAAAATTATTATAAATATGACTTAACTATTTGCATATAAAAAATATCGATATAATATTTAAAAAGATAATCATATTGATAATATTTATTTTGAAAAAAACAAAATTTAGTGTCGATCAATGATTAAGATTATACTTGTTTGATAATACTAATTTACGAGATCAACATTTTCTAAAAGATATTAGAATTTATCTATAAACAATGATTTTTCCATTCGATCTATTATGTGTTTTTGTCATTACTATATTATATGTTAAAACAGAAATTATTATATAATCATGCTTACATATGTATATGAAATATTAAATTCTTTGAGTAGATATTTATCAAGATTTTTGTATTTTAATAGTTTTACAAAGAATATATTGAACGATTTTTATATTTTCTGATTGTAATATAAAAGATTAAATTATAATTTATTTTTATCAAATTTACTACATGTTTTGATTATTTACAGTTATCAAAATATATCATTTCTTTTTATTTAGTTTATCTTCTACTTCCTATAAATTATATATATATAAATAACGAAATAATATATTTAATTACAATGCTTCTTATATATACTAAATATGTAACCAAAGATGCACATATAGAAATAAGCTTATGAAATCATGTGTATTTTTAATAATCAATCATGAAGAACATTTGGTATCAGCAAAAATCTTTTCTATGAATTAGAGACCGATACATATTCACTGTCGTATCTGATATTTATTCAAATGTTTCTAAGTGTTATCATTTTCGAAGTATCGAGACAAACTCATCTGCTATCATAGTAAAGTTGATCTCCTACAGGCAGACAATAATGTATCACTGATAACAGTCAATAGACTATTTACATAAATATTTATTTATATTAACAATCTGATTCTTAAAGAATCAATTTCTCAGTGTCAGATTTATCACGTCTGACATCTGCGTTTTCAGAAGGTCTCTATAAAATATACAAAAAGAAAAAGATCTTGTTATTTATAAACATTTTATTTGTATGCGATTTCACATACACATTTCTATTCTCAAATTTTTTTGCTACAAAGATAATCTATTTTCATTCATTTCTTTTTTGTCATTCATTGTTTACAACATTGATCATTATTTTTTTTTTGCATTTAAAAACAAATTGTAATGTATAGAAGAAAAAACAAGAAATATTTGAATTAAATTTTTGAAAATGCCTATGTCTTTGCTTATTGATTCATATACACGCGCGCACAAACACAATAATCACAAAGCAAAAAAATTGGAGCGCATTTTGAAAATAAAGGATGAAATATGCCAGTGAGATCGTTGATAAACACACACACGCACAAACACTATCTACATTTGAAAAGAAGAAGAAGATGAAGACAAAGACGAAGACGAAGAGAAAAAAAGAAGAACAAAACAAAAAAGAAGAAGAAGAATATTTAACAGTATTTAGTATTATGTTGTTGATAAAATTCATAACTAGTTGGATAATTTCCAACCATTTTTTGCATATGTGGATATGATCCATGTGTATGATAAGATAAATCTTGTTGGGAAGATGATGAAGATGTGTCAGACACTCCTGTTGGTGTTATGGGACATGATGAAGGTGGTTGAGTTACCATATACTGTCTTGTTGTGCTAGGAAAATATGGTTGAGTTGAATAAGGCCAATAACCGTTTGATGCAGTCACAGAAGAAGAAACATAATCATTATTTGGTGAATAAAGATGTTGACTATTGTGATGATGAGTATTATTACCATTGTGAATATGATGATGAGGATGAAGATGATTGGTTTTATTATTTCCATTTAATGATGATGATGATGGATAATTCGAAGATGCAGCTGCATATGCAGCAGCTAATGAAACTGAACTTGGTGTTGGTAATGAATCTGTACAACGAAAATTAGTTGATGATGTTGATGATGAATTGGATGAATTTGATGTTGTTGATGATGTACCACCAGTTTGTTCATAAATAACAGCTGCCATTGTCATTGGATCAATAAAATTAAAATTTGGTATTGCTGATTGTAATGAATTTGACATTGGTGGAGTTTTTGATGATGATGGTAAACCATATGTTGAAAGATGATCACCCGATTCACTAGCTTCCACCGGTTCCATTTTAGGAGTTGTATATCCACCAGCATGTTTCTAAATTTTAATAAATAAAAAAAAGAAAGAAATGAAGAGATGGCTTGATAAAAAAAATATTTTTTTATACCTTTCTTGGTGATTCTGAACAATCTGTATCATCAGTTATTGATTCTTTAATAGCTGAATTTGATCCTAGATTTCGAGAACGATTCGATTTTGTACCATTAGTTCTTGGTTCAAGAGTATTATTTGTTGTTGATGATGGACTGATTAAATTAGGTGAATTTCGATGATTTAATTGACCTCGTTGTCTTCCACCACCACCCGATTGTTGATTTCGATGAAGATTTGCTGCTTCTTGTTTAAAACGACGACGTCGTCGTAAAAATGAACCATTATCAAACATATTATGTGATTCAGGATGTAACATCCAATAAGATCCTTTGCCTATTTAAAAAAATAAAATAAAATAGATGAATAAAGATTTTTATTTTATAATATAAAACAAACCTGGTCGTTTATCATCTCGTGAAACTTTAACAAAACAATCGTTTAATGATAAATTATGTCGAATTGAATTTTGCCAACCTTGTTTATTTTCTCGATAATACTAAAATAAAATATAAAAAAAGCTTTTTTTTTTTTTCATTATAATTTCTTTTATCAAACTTACTGGATATTGGTCCATGATATATTGATAAATACCATTTAAAGTACATTTATGATCGGGACTATTTTGAATAGCCGCTGTTATAAGTGCTATATAACTCATTGCTGGTTTAGCTAATTCTTTTGAATTAACTGATGATATAGTATAAGGATAGGCAGCTGGTGGACGTGATAGTAAATGATATGCATCAGCATAACCTGTATAAGGATTTGTTTGATGAACACCATAGGATTGTACAGATGCAGATGATTGTTGTACTAATCGATTGGTTGCTGATGATGGAGGTAGTGGTGGATAGTAAGCAGCGGCAGCAGCGGCTGCTGCTGCATCATAATAATTTGCAAAACTAGCTGCTGGGATTGTTGATGTTGTTGAATTATTATTAGTTGATGAAGCAATTGGTGGTGAACTTGGATTTGTCATTTGTTGTTTTAATATTATTTGTATTTATTAAGTTGAAGAGGTAGAATATTAACACATTAAAAATAACACAAATTAATATTTATGTTGATGATGATGTTATTAGTATCACAGAGATCACTCGTGGTTTCAATAACACAAAGGAGAAAACAAAAATAATAATAATAACATTGCAAGTATGAGCCAAGTAAAACAAATAGGAAGCTATTCGGTGTGTAACACAAAAATCGGCTGCTGGCTGATGATGATGTTGTTGTTGTTGTTGGTGATGATGATGATGATGATGACGAGGATGATGAGGAGGATAGTGATGGCGTAGACGGTCGTATGTTTTTCGTAATAATAAACAGAAGAATTACGATTTGATCGACTGTTTTTATTACGCTCTCTTTCTCTCTTTTTGACAGCCTTGGACAAGCACACACACACGAAGATTTTTTTTTCTTGGTTAAACAAATACAAGTCTTTCCCGATAATCAAAAATAATATGAGAAGCGCGAAGAGACTGCTACTAGCGTATGCTTACTCATCAAGCAATTTTTTTCTTTCGTCGTAATAAGAATAACAACTCCAATGATCGTAGGTTTGCTCTCGCGTCGATTTTTTCTCTCTGTTTCTCTCTCTCTTTCTCTTTTTTTCATTCTCTTTTCCTCTATGTTTCTTCCATTGTATTCTTTCTACTGCCAATCGTTATTAGGATGTCATTCTTTTCTTTTTCTCTCTACGTAGTCGTACACGAATCAGAATTTTTGACCAATCAAATCCTATTTCTTGCCGTTCGTCGCCCAGGAGAGAAAGAATATATGTATATGTGTGTATGTATGTATGTTGTTGTTGCTTTTGACAAGTCGCGGCTGTTCTGCCCGAGAAAAAAATGTGTGTGCGAAAGGAAGAGAGCTTATCAAGCACTTTCGTCGTTTGCTACATGATTTATTGATAAGTCAATTAAAATGTACATACACATATGGTAGTAAAAGAAAGATAGATAGTAATAGAAACTTTCTTTTTTTTTTCTATTGTTGTAATTCATCAAGAAATTTCAAGAAAATTTCTTATAGATCAACTAAATGTATCATCCAATTGATTGATCATTAGATTTGTATAGTTCTATAATAATCACTAAATGATAAAATGTGTTTTCAATGTTATATTGAAGATGTTAGATTCCTGCTGTTGCACATTGGAACGTGAATTGGTAGCAATCAGGAAAAAAAAGGCATGACATTCCTGCTGTGTACGATCCATCAGTATGTAAGGAGGACGAGTAGAGAAGCGTTTTTTTATTTGCCTTGCTTATATACACTGGAAGCAGAAACGACGCAATGTGTGTACCAGTCGTCATCGTTCATGGTTCATACTAATTGGAATGATGATCCATGTGTTTTTTTCTTCTTCTCCTGATTCCAAATTTGAAATTTAATCCCATCCTAAACAATCATCTGGATGAAGATATAAATAATGAATAATTTTATCCAATAGAAATTAATTTCAAAGTTTTTCTTTTTTTAATTCGTACCTATTTTAAAATGAAATGATCTTTAACACACATAGATAATCCGTTCTTCCGGCGCCGCTTGATCAATCTCTGATTTTTGCCCAATGGACACAATTAGTGTCCATGTGTATATTTCGAATAGTATCGTCACGCGGCCGTTTAAGATCAGTGACGTAGTTGAAATAATATTTGTATAAACACATTTCCATCGTCATCATCAGAAGGTGTTCATCTGGCACTTTCCGAGATGATTTATACAAAAGGTTTCATTTTTTGTTTCGTCAGCCTCAAGGCATCGAAATAGATGATGAAAAAGACGAATAAATCAAGTGGCACGAGCCGCTCTTCGTGATTCCAATATTGTCGATATATCATTTTCGTTAAATATCAATAAATATGTGTATATTAAAATACACTCGTCTTCATTAAAGATTATGATCTGAAAGAGTGATTGCCATAAATAATATACGAATAGATTCTAGGCAAATTTCACTCACGGATGAATTGATTTGTAATACATATTATCAGTTAATTTTTTGACCAACATAATCATTGCTTCAAATCAATATATATATATATATTTTGAATTGAAATTTCAGTTCGAATGACATTTTAATAAATCATACATAAGAATAGTAAAACTTCTTTTAGTTCTAGTTGTGTCTTTCTGCTTCTCACACTTTCTCTTTCTGTCTGCTTCTCTTTCTTTTTACCCTAATGGGTTAGATTTTTTTTTGATCAAAGCACATATTTATACAGATTTGTAACATAAATACACATTCGTCGACGACAACGACGAGGTCTCATAGCAGCAATAGCAAAAGCAACCATCAACTTTGTTATCCCAGCCTCTCTTCTTTGCCTTTCTCTCGAGCACTCATAAGAGAGTGCAATACTTTTTCCTTTTTTTTCTTCTTCTCTTGTAGAACCACATAGACACTCACACCATCAATATTATTCTTAGTTAGTGATAGTTGTGGTTGTTTTAAAAAGAAAAATAATACAAAAAAAAACAGTCGAGGAAAAATGAGAGAGCGAGACTACCATTTTATTCATGTTCAACTATATATTCATACATACAACAGGTAGGTAGAAAAAACATCAGTATTGATCGTCTTATTTCGATTGAGTGATAGATAATTGAGCCGACAACGCCCACATATGGTAGTAGTAGTCGAGAATCGTTAATGTTAAGAAAACAATTAATTTGGCAAAATTGTGAATGGCATCTTATACTATACTACCTTTGATATTTGCTATAAGAACGAAAGAGGAAAAAGGAATAAAGCGTCTATATAAACATATCTTTAAAAAGAAACTTCTGACGATGATGAGGATCACATACATCCTTTTTAGTGAATAAATTTTCTATTAATTGAACGTTTGAACATATGCGACCGACACAGATTGTATTGATTTTACGAATAGAAAAGTATGTATGGGAACTTGATGTTTTTAATTGACAAAAAAAAATCCTCCGATGGAAAAAAAAACCTTGCTTTTTTTGTGTATTTTCTTTTTTAATTTAAATCAGATCATCTATGGAAGCAACAAACTGTGAACTAATGATGCCTAAAGAGAAATAATCTTAAAAAACAAATCAATTGACTGACAGATATCCACGCCCAATTTCGAGTGTTTTTTGATTGAGTGCACATCCGGTATATGTATATATCTTACATGACGACGACGATGATGATGATGATTACGTATGTCTTCTATTTCTCGTGATCTATGTGAAAGTATGCAGCCGCCAAAGTCATAAGAAGAAGAGATCAACTGTTTTTCTTGTTCTTCTTTATCTCTATGTGTCGCTTTAATATATATATATGTATAAATATACAGAAAACAAGAAATGAATCAAAAGTCTTGTAGCTTAAAGATAATCTTGATATCTATCGTCGAGTGTGACAAATAGCATAGATGAAAAAAAACAACTAAATCTTTTCTTCTTAATATAAAACTAAAAATAACAATATATTGATGTATGTTGATCACCAATCATAATGAAAGTGTTATGATTAAGAATTTATTCATCCATTGCGTCTATAGACACTTGTAAAAGGAGAAAGACAATCTTTGTTTTATAATGCTCTTGACTTTTCGATTAACTATGTGCAAATGAAATGACAACAACACCAACAGCTACAGTAGCAATCCAAATGTTTGCTCAATTCCATGATGATCATGATGATGAAATTGACATAAGTAGAACTTTCTTTTCGCAATTTAATTTCTTATGTAAGCATATTGCAATGAATATTAAATGAAGTTCGTTAAATAAGTTAGTTTTGTAATGAACATATAATAATGAGCTTTTCTATTTTAAAGAATCTATATTCAAATAAATATAATCTGGTTAGAAGAAGACAAAGAAAAGGATTTTAATGATTATTGATATATTAATCATCAATCATCGATCGATGAGAACCGAACAGCAGTAAAGTTATAGAATAGTAAATTGTCTTTATTGCAATGTAATGAGCATCACAACTGTTTGATTGATGAGTAAAAATTATATATCATTATCATTTTTTCATAGTTTTGACAATGGAATGATACAGAACAATTTATTCACAGTTTCGTCCAACTGTTTCTCACATCAATTTGATGGGTTATAAACTAGAAACTAGTTCTAATGGTTGTTGATTTAAGGCAACAGCCGATCGACCCTCGGGTATTGCACATACGTACACATACACATTCATTTTATATATATATATAATAGAAATAGGTATGTGTAGAGTTGAGTGTTCGTTTCTTCGTTCTCATAATGCACTGCTCTCAACAGTGACAATTCATTCTTTAGCTTCAGATTGTTTGCGAAGAACTTGAAATTGGTAGAACAAAAGCTCCACACTTCTCACAATGATGAAATCTCAAAAAAGAACAACATTCCCATTCGTTCTTTCGTTAGTTTGATAAAGCCAAGTAAAGAAATATTTCCTATAGAAAAAAAAAAATTGGTTAAGGCGGAGAAGTTGTCCGGAGAAGGGGGAGAGAAAGAAAGACACATAGAGAGAAGCGGAATGTTTGTTTAACTTGTTCCATTACTATGTCTCGGGACCGTAGAAAGTACCATACGTATTGATTCGATGAACAGGAAAATTGGGTGGGCTAATTTGAATAAACATACGTTAGAAAAGATAAGTGCAAGCATACACCGTGTCTTTTTTGCCTCAAGCCAATCATCAAACTCATCAATTGAATAATAGTGGAAAAAAATAGAAACAATTTTTTTTGCTTTAATCAAGCGAATAAAACTGATATTCTTTTTCTTTAACAGCAAATATACAAAAATATAATTTTTAGAAAATTCTATCTTCTTCTTCTTTATGTTATTTTAAGATATTATAAACGTCTGCTGATTTTGCTGATCATTCCCACATCGATACTCATATTTTGTGTATATTGCAACCAACGATAAACTTGTTTACTGTTCCTCCTTTTCCTCTCTCTCTCTCCATCTCTAAACATCATCATCATGTTCTCTTTCTCCACAGGGACTTTTGCTCATCATGCCAAAGATGTTCATTGGTTTATTATCAGTCAAGACGTTTATTTTTAATTCGAACCAGAAGGGTATAATAGAGTCAAGGATAAAATTACGATAATTAAGCTTAGAGAGATAAGTCTGAACCACATTGGTACAATTTTTCGATCTTGTTTTTTATCTAATCAAATTAAGAAAATAAAAATTTTAATTGTTGATTAAATAGATTACTCAATTTAATGAAGGTTATTTATCTATACAGATAATCTTTTACAAATATGGAAATTAACAACAGATTTGTAACTTTCGCCGTTTTTTTTTATCGATATAATTTCGATTACTTGTCTTTAAAACAGTTTTGAAATAACATCTTTTTCATTCTAGTGTAAAAGTATTGATTTACTGTCATTTAATCATATATATATCTATGATGTATTATGTATTCGGATTATTATATACTACATGAAGTTTCATAACAATTAATAAGCATTTAATTAATTTGAAATTACGCATCATTATAAACAAAATGTTTTTTATCATAGCAGCACATGTGCATTGGATAGGTTTTTTTTGTCAATAATTTGTCTATTCACTTTGCCCAATAGCATCTCCGTTCAGCGTTTGATCATTTCACTAGAAATGATGATGTGTGGCATCATCCATAATGTGTGCTCGTGGCGATAAGGTGTCGAGTGCGTTAATCGGCATGCTGTGCTTTTGATCCTGCTGGTATTGACCGGTTTGCTTACTTATCTTGTTCGTCTTCTTCATCGTAAAGTTATCAAGTTACATATATGCTATGCACAGTATGGAACTTTCGTCTTTTTTTTCCTCTCAACACCTTAGCTGAAGCTTACTATAGTCGATGATCAGTCGCTTATTTTTTCAGCTGTATTCCTGCTGGTCGATCAATCGATCTGTCTCTCCCTTTCTCTATCTCTTCTTCTTTCTCTCTTGCTCTCTCTCATCCTCAAAAACGACCATTATCCGACGATGACACAAAGAAGAAAATAAGGCATTAGAATCATCATCATTTCCCAAGGTGTAGATATTTTGACCTTTTATGTTGTAGCCTATATCAAAATGTCAATTGTAACGAACAAGATCGATAAATGAAGAGAGAGA
>CAJNOI010001368.1:1927-15908 GCA_905250115.1 Adineta steineri | reverse complement strand
GTGCAAGACATGACGATATTCCACTCCTCAATCACATATCCACAATCTTACACATATTTCATATTGATTCACCAAGAAGAAGTTATTCCTTCCATAAAACCATATACCACGGACCTTCATACCACAGACCTTCTACACATTGCACGGTAATGCATAAGATGACGATATTCCACAGCTCAACCACATATCCACAATCTTACACATATTTCATATTGATTCAGCAAGAAGAAGTGATTCTTCGCGTAAAACCAGATACCCCAGACCTTCTATATATAGGACGGTGATACAAAAAATATCACGGTACCCCCCCCCCCCCTAACCACGGACCTTCATACCACAGACCTTCTAAATATGTTATGGTAATGAATAAAATGACGGTGTTCTACTCATCAACTACACCCTCCCCAATCGTACACATATATCATATTCATTCAGCAAGAAGAAGTTATTCCTTCCATAAAACCATATACCACGGACCTTCATACCACGGACCTTCTAAATATATTATGGTAATGCATGAGATGACGATATTCCACTGCTCAACCACATATCCACAATCTTACACATATTTCATATTCATTTAGTGAGAAGAAGTGATTCCTCGCGTAAAACCACGTACCCCAGACCTTCTATATATAGGACGGTGATACAAAAAATATCACCATACCCCCCCGCCCCCTAACCACGGACCTTCATACCACAGACCTTCTAAATATGTTATGGTAGTGCAAGACATGACGATATTCCACTCCTCAATCACATATCCACAATTGTACACATATTTCATATTCATTCACTAAGAAGAAGTTATTCCTTCCATAAAACCATATACCACGGACCTTCATACCACAGACCTTCTACACATTGCACGGTAATGCATAAGATGACGATATTCCACAGCTCAACCACATATCCACAATCTTACACATATTTCATATTCATTTAGTGAGAAGAGGTTATTCCTTGCATAAAACGAGATACCCCAGACCTTCTATATATAGGACGGTGATACAAAAAATATCACCATACCCCCCCCCCTAACCACGGACCTTCATACCACAGACCTTCTAAATATGTTATGGTAGTGCAAGACATGACGATATTCCACTCCTCAATCACATATCCACAATTGTACACATATTTCATATTCATTCACTAAGAAGAAGTTATTCCTTCCATAAAACCATATACCACGGACCTTCATACCACAGACCTTCTAAATATGTTATGGTAATGAATAAAATGACGGTGTTCTACTCATCAACTACACCCTCCCCAATCGTACACATATTTCATATTCATTCAGCAAGAAGAAGTTATTCCTTGCATAAAACGACGTACCCTGGACCTCGTATAAATTTCGTGGTGATTGAATAAATGGAAGATACACTTGGAACTCCGATGCATCGTACACGGAAAGGATCGATCTTGTATGTAAGTAGGCTTAGCAGAATTGATTGTGCTGTTTGTATAGTATTCATTCTAAAATGCTCTAGCTCAATGATGGTAACTTAAGAATTCCAGTTGTTGTAGTTATAAATGCGTGGTATCAATGGAACAGATACCAGGTGTGTAATTTCATGATTAAGCGTTTTCATGGTTTATTGGAGAAAAACAAAGTGCTGTGATAGGGGTAAAAGAAGATCATTTATATTTAAGTTGTTGATACTTTCTATAAAGGATTTCGTTTTGGCTTTGTTTTACAAGCAGGGTGGAAGCAGTTGGTTTTAAAGATCCGTGATTGGTGTAATGCTACGGAATTTAAAAGATTTGGTTGATTTCAGATGATTGTGCTTACAGAAATCAATCGTTTTTTTCACCTGTAGTTTTGACTATATCCGACATGAAAAATGGGAAACTTAATATAATAGAAACTAGCTTGGATCTTTTTGGTAGACACATATAGGAGCGTTTACTTGCTTTACTCAGAACATATTCGTTTTACTGACGTTTGATTTATCGGTTGCTTTCAGTAGATAATACTATGTGCTGTATCACTCGAAGACGAACTGCGAATTATTTAAAATGGAACATTTAGAAAAGGGGCTGTTAACTTATATAGCGGAATCATTAGAATCAGCTGTTATTCCTTATTTGTGTCTGATAGAAATCTCTTATTGATTAAGGTTCATCTAATAATAAGCTGATCATATTAAACCAGTTTGTTAATTTACACGAATTCGAATGACTCTCGATGATTTTCTTGCTGTCCACACCTGTTTTCATTTATCACATGCGATTTTCGTGATTTCTATGGCACAGAATCAATTGTTCCCCCTTTGTCTAAGTCATTAAAGCTGCATATGAAAGATAGGTACCGATGTTTATCTGGGAGTGTAGTGGCAAAAATGTAGACGAAAAAGAAAAGAAACAATAAAAGTACAATGGAACAAAAATCTCTACGAAAAGTAAAAGTAAGAAAAAATATGAACACGAAATCTTCGTAAAAAAATATGTGTGTATAGGAAATGTTCACGAATTTTTATAGTTCCAGTATCGATTGTTCTTGTATGACTGCATTGTAAAATCTATATGTTAATCTTAATGATGCTAGTATTTTAGAATGTGTCATTACAGATTACATGAATCCTGAAACAGATCGACAAAAATAAACTATTCACATTCGAAATGAAATGTCACCGAAAAATAGTAAGGATGAATTGAAAAGAAATAATAAGAAATGAGGATATAAGAAACATGATGTCAAAAACGGAAATCATATTAGACATACTCAAAAAAAAGAAAATTAAGAGTATTTAGCCATATTTTTGTGCTAAGAAAAACTATTAATGGATAAATAATTTCTTTAACTGATGTTGATTTTAGAAGAGAAGAAAACTTAATAAAGATTCTGTCTCTCTAAAAAGTTTGGTTTTATATACTCAAATAGCAAGAAAAGATTTTATTTGTCTCCGATGATTTTAATACTAAGTATAATATTAGTATTTTTAGCTAAGTTGTATTTTCCATTAGATAAATTTCTATATTCTTTTGTTGGTAAAATCTTCTATAGTTCCTAAAAGACGATAACATACATGGTACATTGTGTATTGCTTGAATGAAACACATATCTCATGCATAGTAACAAGACACTAATCTATAGAGATAGAATCGATATTAATCGAAAAATTGAATAGTCATCGTTCTCATTGTTAACTTTTACCAATCAAGCGAGAATAACTTCAAATAATTTTCCTCATATCATCCAAAGCGGTCAAATAGTGGCGTAATATTGCCGGTATTACATTCATATAGTGACTAACTGTTATGTTCGCTATAGCGCGGCATGGCATAACATGACATTTTTCATGAAGGCGGGTATGAATGTGACATAAAGATAAAGTCTACACCCACCCCCGCTCTTGATAACGGTATGTGATGAAAGCTTTGTTTCGACTGAAGTCATGATAGATCACTCATCATATTCTCAGGGTTTTCCATTTACAAAATACCCTGTAACATAATAGAATTGAATATTTTTCATCAGAAGATTTGCGAAATATTCTAGAGTATTGAAGATTATTTAATTTTACTACAGGATTGATAACAATGAAGACAACAATTCGTACTACGATTAGTCTCACATTTGGAATCTTCTCAAATGTCATGAAACTGCTATCAGCGAAATGTTTCTGGAAAAAAATATGTGTTACAGAACCCATCAGTTTGATGGGAAAAACTTTTTTCGTATACGAAAATAGTTGTGTAAAATACTAACAACTCAAATAAAAAGAAGTAATTCATTTAAAAATAAGAACAACATCAAACAAATAAATATTTATTTCATTTCAAAAAGAAAACATTTTTTTTGTAAAATTTATTTTTTAATGATTGTCTGATGTCCATATTGTAGATTGGTTATTGTTTCTATAGATTCGAATCGTTTTTCGCCACATCTCTGGTAAACAAGCAATACATACATATGGCATTAAAAGCTGTACAAGATCCCAGGTCGACGATTATGGCCATCGGATTACACAGGATTCTGCAGGAACGTGCCAGTAATCATCAAATGTGGAAGCAGTGTTCCGACTGGTAATTTTCTGGATTTTTTTCTGATGAATGCCGGCCAATTGTGTATATTTTCCTACGGAAACCAGTGGGAAATCATCGGAAAAACATCTGAAAGATTTCCTGTAGAAAGAGTGCTTTCGTATTCCGGCGTTCTACAGTGTATTCCTGTCGGGACCTGCCCGTATTTTTTTTTGCCATCTGAATATATTTTCACATTGATATATAATAATGCATGATAAATAAAATAATGAAAGATATGTTGAACAAAATATTAATATAATATAATACCATTTTAATTTGCTATTGTTGTTTGAACCCAATTTGAATGAAAAATAAATTTGTCAGTTGAAGAAAAAATTAAACCAAATCCAGAATAAGCAAAAATTCGAACCGATTGGTTAAACATGAGCTAAACGAAGATATTGAGGTGTAATTGGCAATTCTAATGTTGTTTCAATAAATGAAAGAATAATAAATGCAAGTATTGAATAATTATTCAAATGTGAGCAAGCTGCCGAGAATAAATAAGTTCATAAATTATACAAATTGATATCAACATTGATGAAATTTCTAATATTATAAGTAAACATAATTCTATATAACGATAAAGTTTAGGTGCAGATGATATTATTATATATCAGGATTTGTTTCATTTACCATACCAATTTTCTTACTAATAGTAATGTTAAATCTTCTTCCATTTTTAAGGATTTTGTGGTTCTATTTATGTACTCAAAAAATGAGTGCACTACTAGAATCGGTCAGTGTGTTCGGCCGTCCGTTTACACGATAACTTTCGAAAGGAGAGGTAGATTTTGATGAAATTTTCTACACAATTCAGTCTCATCAAGATCTCGATCGAGGTCGAAGATGAACCTAATTGACCGGGCCATTCCCGAGTTATTGAAAAAATACTGAAACTTCCCTATGATTTTCATGTACACTTTTTGCAGTACACATAACTCTCGAATAAAGCCCGAAGTTTTCACATTTATTTCTTCTTCGAACAGGAACAGTTCATTTTAGAAAAATATATTCTATATCTCTCATCATTTCTATCATATGAATTGGATTCATTATGTGTTCATTAATATACTAATAAAATTCAATTTAGACAGAGTAAAACAATGTACCAATATAGCTTACCATCTTGAAATGATATCACATTCTTCGAAATATTTTTGAGCTCGTGATGTTAACAATTTATAAGTATGGATACGATCTTGACTATACAATAGTTAATAAATCTCAATTATAAAAAATGGCACTCATTACCAAGCGGTCTGATAGCTACTATCTACGACAGTGGGTACTAAGAGTCGCCGAGTTTAATTAGGCTGCACCCAAAATTTAAACATTAGGACACTCAATCTTAGAACTCTCGCAGAGTTGAGCAAATCAACTTAGAACAAAGGAAGGTCCAATTCATTTCAGCTCAAATCATATCAAATCAATTCAGTCTTAGAATAAGAGTTAACTGAATTGATATTTCCATTTTATGCTATTATATTGATCAGAGCAGCCTGAATCTGAATAATTGACGTATTGAATTGAGCACAACAAACGGTTTCCTCTTTTAAAATGAAATAAATTGATTTTGTCTTCGAGTTGAGTTGCTTAACTCTGAACCCTTCGAGACAATAATAGGTTAGAAAGAACTACTATTAGAACCAAAAAAAAACATCACGTGAGATATAACTGAACTATTCGTAATTCGACGAAAAGATGAAAGATTGCTTGACCTCAAACATAATTATCAACCATATTATCGTGGAACATCAGACGGCAGAAATACTGGTGATATCGGCATCATGATCAACAAGAAAATGAAAAGTAACATTACCAGTATCAACAATCCTTTCAATAGAGTAGCCAGTCTCACAATCAAACTATCAAAACGTTATACGTTACAAATCATACAAGTATATGCTTCAACAAGCAGCTACAGCGCGACTGAGACATAGAAGAATTTTATGACGTGGTAACGCGGCGGCTTAACGAACACAATCACGATTTTTAGAATTGTTATGCATAGCATTAACGCACAAAAGTAAGAAAACAACATCAATATGGAAAAAATGGTTGAACCACATGGATTTGGTACGAGGAATCAGCGTCGAGCAAGACTAGTGAAATTTGCGGAAAAGAACATCTACTAGTATTAAACACATACGTCAAGAAACAATTCTATAGAAAATGGATATGGGAAAGTGTAAAAAGGTACGACCGACGAAATCGACTACATCCTATGAAAAAAAATAGATCGATTTTCGCCGATGGCTCGATCATTAATTGTTTCAATATTGGCAGTGACTATCGACTCTTATAGACCATCCTTGAAAATTAACCTAGAAGAAGAACAAGAAAAGTTAATTCTCAATATAATAACATTCATTGCTTACCAGAAAATCGCGGCGCAAAAAAATGCATTTGCAACTAAAGTTATGAAATCGATTCCGCCTACTTGAGCAACTAGATGGTACTCATTCATCGGACATCAACAAACATAACACAGAGATTCTTTTAACAATTGCTAAAGAGATCGAAGGCACGACAAAATACAATCGAGACACCAGGATAACAGAAGAAACAAATCAACTGACGCGCAAAAAGATTGGGAATGAAAACACAACAAATCAACAAAAAACAACATTAAATATATCGTACTATGCAAGATTATTTGGAAATGAGTGGGAAAGTAGATTTGAAAATCCAATTGCTACCTAATACAAAAAGCAATTGAAAATATCAAAAGTTTTAAGAGAACACAATAGAAGCGTGTGATAGATGAGCAACGTCTATACAAGATCCAAAATGAAGATGAATCAACAACGTCGAACCAACAGGAAATTCTAAAATGAGTTATGGAATTTTATTGAACATTATATGGTGATAACGTCAAACAAATAACAAACTAACAATATCGCAAAAAAACCGATCTCCTCGACGTGCTTCCAACTGAAGTATGAAAAGCGATTCAAAGCCTCAAGCATGGCAAAGCCGCTTGTCAACACACAGTCACAGAAGAAATTCTCGAATTTTGCGATAATGAGACTCACTAAACGCTGATTGATTTATTTACTTGATTGCCTGAAGCAGAGAAACATATCGATATCATGGGAAGATACCAATACTATCATACTCTACAAGAAAGAAAACCAATAAGATTACTTTCGATCATCGACAAGCTACTTACCCGGATCATTGTCGAAAAAAACACTAGACTTTGTCCAACCGAAAACACAAAAAGAATAAATAAGCAGGCTTTAGAAGCGAACATTTCACTGTGGATAATATACAGGTTATACAACAGGTTATTGAACAATGCAATGAATATGAGTTGTTGTTATACCTCGCCTACATAGATTTTGAAAAAAAGCATTTGATTGTATCAAGCTGCGTGTGATATGCAAAGCACTACAACGTCAAAGTATTGAAGAACCATATATAAACATGTCGAAATCAATATACACGGATGCAACCACCGCTATATATATATATATGAATGATGATGCGGTTATGATCAATGTGTGAGAATGTGCGAGACAAAGTGGTATCGTTTCGTCTAAGTTGTTTTCGACTGGTTTAGAGGAAACATTCCAACGATTAGTTTGGTCAGAAACAGTAATAAAAGTTAATGGTAATAAAAGAACTAAGCGAAAACTGCAAATTATCAGATCTATAAGATGAATCTAAAGAAGAGTCAAGTTATGTTCGATAGCCACTCTATATAATAGCCCATAAAAATACATGATCACCACCTGGAATAGGTCGACGACTACATCTACTTCGGTCGAATAGTTACAATGAATGACGACATTAGGATACAAAATTTTAAATCGTATAAAGCTCGGTTGGAGAGCGTTTTGTCAAATGAACTTCATATTCAGAAGTAATATGCCTGTTTGGCTGAAACGAAAAGGTGCTCAATCAGCACATACTTTCCATGCTAATATATGGTTGTGAA
This sequence comes from Adineta steineri, assembly GCA_905250115.1. Taxonomy (NCBI): domain Eukaryota; kingdom Metazoa; phylum Rotifera; class Eurotatoria; order Adinetida; family Adinetidae; genus Adineta; species Adineta steineri. The sequence continues at coordinate 7,927 of CAJNOI010001368.1, read as the reverse complement.
ACATGAACACTAACCACAAAAGCGATTTCAAAGCTGAAGGTCACCTAAAGAAGCATAGAACGAGAAATGCTCAATGTATCTCTCCACGACAAGAAAAGAATCACATGGGTTCGATAATAAACCAAAATATGTGACATATTGACAAGAGTCGCTTCACGTAAATGGCAATGGGCTATCCACAACATTCTTCGAAGATCAGACCAACGTGAGACATCAGAAAACCTAACGTGGATACCAAGAGATCATAGAAGAGGTCGAAAACGTCATAAGAAACGATGGATACACAACATAGCTAAATACAGAGACGTTATGTTGCAACAACTAGCGACTAGTTGAAGCAAATGGAAGGAAGCTGACAAGATCTTCATCCTACAGTGGATCGATACAAATTGATGATGACGATGATACAATCTAAATTCTTCGTTGTCCAATACCGATACTAAATGAACTTTAAGTTTTGTGCTTCCATTTTCTCAATCAATAATACCATTAAGATTTATACTAGATAAATATGTATCGATGTTCGTCGAGCTTTCGGTAAGCATACATTAACTTGAATATTATATATCTACATTTTATTTACAAAAAAAATCAAATCAAAGAACAAAACAAGAAGAATTCAAAGTTAGTTTCTACTAATTCTACTATCTAACGAAGAACAACATATTAAATACACACAAAAAAGTAATATACATGTATTATAGAATAGTAATATTATACAGTACGTTTTTTCCTGCGTAAGCGGTACGAACCCTCCTCTTCTATCTTAGGTTTCCAGAATATATGATACCTTGCATGAGAGTTTTGTTTACTATAGACAAATCCATTCTCTACTTCTTGTATATTTTCTGCTGTTGTATTGCTCGATGCAGAATTTGTCGTCTCTATTATCATATTATTATTATCAGTAGTAATGGACAAGTTGGTATCTTGTGTTGTATCAATAACTATAATAAGATCAATAGCATACAATTGTGTATTACTTCACATAACACGAAAAACTTACTTGTATTAGATGATGTTGGAGACGAGTCGTTTGGTATTATGTTTGTGTTTATCTCCAAAGGTATATCTTCTTCATTATACATACGTAGGAAATCTGTGTTGTGCTCGATCGAGTCGTACTTATCCGAGTTCTCCGGATCATATACTTCTGGTTCTGGTCCTTTATATATATGTTCATCTTCGTCTAAATTTCAAATTAATACATCAGATGAAACAATTACTATTATTCATTTTCTTGCTCTTACCTAATATAACCACAACACTGTTTTCCTCCCAGTAAGCACGTTCTTGCCGTTGTTTGTTTGTTCTTGGCACACGTAGTAAGCTTCCAGCATCCTCTGGATTCAGTAAAACAATGGCTGGCATATCACCAACCAAAAGTTTACTTTTTTGTCCTTTATCTCCGGCCTAAAGTACATGAAGAAATGTAAATAAGCGAGTTTTTATTAAATGTACATGTAAGAAAAACACTCACGTAGTACGGTACATTTGCCGTTAAAAGTGCTTTTTTGCTTGGAAAGTAATACTCTTCAAATTTATCCCATGGGACGTCATCGATTACTATGTATCCTGCATAGTTTTTCCAGTTATCTAGTGACCAACCACATTTGAAATAATTACAGATGCCCGGTAAAGACAGAGCGAATGTTGTTTTGCCTAAGTTTTCAATAAAAAAAAAGACAAACAAATAGTAAATACTGAATTCTTTTCATGCTAGATTGTTCTGTACCAGTCTGAGTGCGACCAATGATTATTAAGCATCTACAACGTCCGCGTTTCATGAAATCATTCACAATCCAATAATTCAGTTCCCGCCCTAGTCAAAAAACAAAAGAAGAAATAAGATATAATGATGTTCCAGTGCTTCTATATCACTGGAACTGACACATACGTATTCTCTTAGAGCAGTTTTGCTGGATTTGCAGCCAAACTAACGTTGTTTCGTTTAGCATCTTCTCTGCTCTCTGAATCGCATCCAAATTCGCGATCGATTGACAACGCCGATGATGTCTTAAAAATCATGAAATTAATATATATATAATACCTTCAAAATAGTTTAGAATCGGTATTCACCACTATGTACTTACGCTGCACTATCTTTGTAGTATTCTTCGGGTGCCTCTTCTTCGATTATTGCAATAGCCGCCATAGGATTTCGCTTGGCGATGGCAATAATCTTACGGCAAAACTCTGGATCAGATGTTTTTTTTTGTTTTTTGTTACCTATGACAATTTAAATAGAAGTATTTACAACTTTATAATTATTCTTACTTTTAGACTTCGTAGCTTTCAGAGTTGTGCGTGAAGCCAGAGCGTCTTCCCATGTAGCCATTTTTTCATGATTACTTGTAATTATGAAAGTACCATATTCTATGAAGTCCATACCTAATTATACGATGAAATGATTATACTTTGCGGATGAGAGTGAGGGTAGAAACATATGTACAAGTTCTTGAAAAGAAATAGATTTACTTACTACGTTTGATGTAGTCATTCCAAGCATATTCATCAGTACTTAATTGATAAAGCCAAGTAATACCTAAATAGAATGAAAGTTATAAACACTCCGATACATCGATATGATATCATTTTCCGTGCTGTTCGCAATGCTACTTACCAGTGGCTTTTAATAAATATGGAGAATATTTCTTCACACCGTTTTTTAAAATAATTTGGACGTTGAGTCGTCGTTGGTTGTAATCATCGTCCTCTTCTGAACCCACGCAAATGTAGATGATGTTGCCTTCGAACATTTCGAGAATAGTGTTAAGAACTATCTCTTCTGTAAAAGAAAATTTTTATGTTGTAATATGATGTATGTGAACACGATAGAGATGACAAATTAAACATTGCAAAAAGAATGTGTGCTTTACTGAAATTGTCCCCAAAACAAGAACCTTTTCGGCTCTATACGAAACTGTTGAACTTAGAAAAATTCTAGTAATTTTATATAGAACCAAAACGTCTTTTATCCAAGGCACAAGTTCAGTATAGCACATATTCTTTTTAGTATACACTGACCGCTTCTTTGAATAGAAGCTACTTATCTTACTTGGTTTGTCGCTTAAACCAGCGAGTGATAATAATTTCGCGTCCACACGAAAATCTTTGCAACCCTTTTGTTTGCGTGCTGCATGTTGTCTTTTGTTGTCCTTAATAATTTCCTCTTTGTCCATTAAGTAGAAGTTAAAGTCATGACGTAATTTTTTAATGTCTAAAGTGACGCACGCAAAAATAAAGATGATCATAGAATAAATATATTATTTTCAAGCACAATATTTTCTTACCCCAATGTCCATAGAGAGCATATGGTTGATCGTGTGCTCTAACTGGTCCTGTTTGAACTGTTGGTGGATATGTTGATGTTGATGTTGATGTTGAGTTGGTTGCTGTTGTATTATCGATTGAGGCCATCTTTGAATAGATATTAATAAATGAATAACAAGTAAATTTAAATGTATATGAATTGAATGAATTGAAGTGATAGATATGAATTGAATGAATTGAAGTAATGGAGATGAACTGAATGAATTGAAGTAATGGATATGAATTGGAAGAATTGGAAGAATTGAAGTAGTGAAGATCAATTGAAACAATTGAAGTAATGGATATTAATTGAAATAATTGAAATGTAATTGATGATGTGTGAAAAGGTATGTGAGTATGCGAAACGAAGCCTATTATCTGAAAAACAGAAGAAAACCATTAATTTATTGATTCGATGAAAAACTATATGAATCACTCTGAAATGTTTTAGATCCTTGATTAAATTAAGAAAAAATATGTGACTTAAGCAGTTTTACTGATAAATTCAAGTGTTAGAGCAAAGTTCATGCAATTTTGACTTTTGAGCATTTTTCTTTCGTTTTTCTTGTCGATAAACTGACGTGTTACCAACAGATTTTCTCATTATTATTATTATGAATCTTGTACAAGATCGAATTCGAGAACAGTGACAGTTAAATGGAATACAAATGAATATCTTTCGAATATTTTGAAGCAAGTGGAGAAACATCAACATCTCAACATATTAAATTGATCAATCACCCGATATATTCATCGGATTTAAGTCTCTTTAACTTCTGTCTATGTTCAAAAATTAAAGAACAGCGTTATAGCAAAACTTTTCGTTGCATTAAAGTACATCATGCTGGTATCCAACACCAAATGAACTGTCTTTAAAAAGAAAATCTCTATCACTTCTATCAATATTGATTCGAAAGAATGAATAAATGCATTAGTCTACAACGACATTATTTTGAACGAATCTAATAAAGTTGTTTTAAACTGAGGTAACAATATTGCGAATTTAAAAAACTTCTTGAATGATCCACGAATACTATTCTATGTGAAAATGTTCAGTAAATGAAATTAAAGTCAAATTTTGTAGAGGTATTTTATTTCTGATATTCTTTGTCGATACCTTTATTGCACAGTCAAAAGTTGAAATTATGTTGTGTTTCTTTTTGATTTCTTAATATCGATAAAGTCAAATTCTAGTCTTCAACCTGTTCACCCATTTCAAAACTATATTTTATTTATTTAATTATCCATCATGCATCTTTTTGATTTTCAATGTCTCGAATTTATTGAAATACATCAATCATAAGTCTGAATCTTGCTAAAACCGAATAAAACAATAACATATTCGAATTATTATAATCTCTACATTCACATGATATATTTTTTAAAATAGTACTTGTATTTATTAAACAGAATAGATCTTGATGTTCTTGTATATTGAAAGATTTTTGTATAGATCCAATTTCTTTGAGCTTGAAAAGAGTAGCGCTATTTATTTATTTATTTATTTATGTATTTAATAAGTAAAAAAAGTACCTAAAAGAAAATATTATGGCCAATTAATTGATTTCATTGTTGCAATTGATACGATGACACTTTGTATTCTTATAATAATCTTAAAACCTTAGGCCTAACGATGTACATAGTTTTTTATGTACATAAATCTTGATTCTGCTCTGTCGGTGGGATAGCCACTACGAACAGCCACAGATATCGTATATTTCCTAGTACCTTACTCTGTGTTTAATATTGAATATCATGATCAACGAATTGTCAACTATCCTACGGGAAAGCTCAATAAAGGCATATAATTGAAGAGTCAGTTGACGGAGGAAGACGTCTGGCACGCTACAGCGCCTGTCCGCAACCGCCAACCGCAATTCACAACTTTACATTCAGATGAATGTATCGGGATTATTTCATGTATTCCAACGACTAACAAGAATTAAGAAATGTTTTATGGAGTCCAAGGAATCACGAATTTCGTGATTTTATGTTTTTTTTATATGTCAGAAACGTCATTTATCTCGACCGTGCCAAGATCGAGTTTGACCCATAATTTGAATTCTTTTTAAAATGGGATAAAAGCCGGATGTAAAAGAAATCTTTTACTTACCTTTCAGTGAAGCATAGTTCATGAAGAATAATAACGATTGTTTAAGTAAATAGTGAAGACGACAACCGATAAAAATCCAGATAAATAGAGTATAAAGTAATGACAACGACGACAGATTAATCATGGTATAGTTCTTCATTTAGACCGTTCTAAAAAAAATAAAATATAATTATGTGCAGCGTTGGAGCGAATGTATTTACTTTTCTTCTGATTTATTGGTAAATAAATAGCTGTATTCATTATTTTTTTTCTAACAATTCGGCTGATGTTGTAGTAAATTTTACTAGTAACTATTGCATTTACTAGACTCTATTTATGTAAACTTGAACCAAATAACCTCATATATTTTCAAAGCTATTAGTAAAAACAAACGATTGTGATCAATTTATTTGGTTACATTAATACAATTTGAAGTAAATACGCTACACTTACTTCGCTTACAAATGTAACATCATCTTGAACAAAACACTACTATCTTAGACATACCTGATCACATAATTTATTCACAAGCAGATTCACGCAAATCTATATATTACTATATCTCTGAATATGGCTTGTGATAATTCAAATAAATA
>CAJNOI010001367.1:0-15927 GCA_905250115.1 Adineta steineri | reverse complement strand
TTCGACAAAGCCATGTATACATGTGTTAGTTTATTCATTTTTATTACATGGATTAATAACAATAATGATTCTTTTTCTGCTCAATAATACACATAACATAAGTCAGTTTGTCAGAGAACTTACACTAAATACAAAATATACATCATTTTAAATGAATTTAATAAGGTCGACTCAACGTTTTGAATGATAAACAATTTATGAATAAAATTCCCACGTAAATATTGTAATCATTTGATTTTAAAATTAAATAAGCCATCTTAATGAAACTATTAAACATATTAGTCTATGAAATATTCCAACAATCATAAAACCTTTTACAATTTGTTTCGTGTATATTAATTGATCATTCATTCATGTTTTAATTCAATGATTAATATAACAATCGTAAACATATTTCTATTTATGATGAATAAAGACGAATCAACGGTACTTTCAATTTTTAACACACTTAACTCTTTGTCTCCTGGCTTTAGGGTGAAGTGCAGGTGCAGGTGGAGTGGGTGTGGCTGTATTGTGCCTGTGATACACACACTCACACCCACACCCACACCCACCCACATGTAAAAGATCTTCGTTTATATTTAAAATGCTGTTGAGAACAATCATTGATTCATAGAAATAATTTGATAACAAATATTCTCATTAATTTACCAAGATTAAAAACATTTCAATTTAATATTTGTTCATTCATTGAACATTCTAATCAAGTTGATTTATTATCAAATGAAGATATTCGAAATACATTTAAACAATTTTCAAATCAAATTATTTCTTGTATTGATTATTTTCCAGATGAAAGTCAAGTTCAATGTTATATTTATTCATATCCATATACATTGATAACTTATGAACGTGTTAGAAATCATTTTCCGGGCGGATTATTTCCATATACTCGCAGTTTCATTATTTGATGAACAACCTTTTAAACATGGATTTTTTACTCAAATTCAAAAGTCATTTCCATTTATGAGTCATTTAACTGTAATTAATTGGAAAGAACACAAGAAAAAGTTAAAAAATAATGATACAGGTTTATTAATCCATTATCATTATCTTAATCGTCTTAATCTAACTGAAGTTAATGATGATGATGTTGAACAATTTCTACTTGATACTAAAACAGCTTTAGCATTTAATCTTTCTCTTACTGTTGAGTATCGTTCTCTATAAAGAGTAATACATAATTTTTAAAGAATTCAAACAAGAATTAATTGTTCAAAAATCAATTGTATATATATTTGAATGAGATGCGCCAATCTTCAAAAGATTTCAAAAATTATTATGCAGTAGTTAATTTTGTAAACCTTTCACTATGATGAAAGGACAAAATGGCTCTTCATAAAATAAATTCTCAAAACGAGAAATTAATTGTTGTTATTTGAAAAGTTTATCATATTATTAAATTGTTCTATCGAAAGAAATATAACTAATGAAATTTTGAGACATTTCATCGATTGAAAACGTATCGATCAACAACAAACTAGATGGCATCTCGACATTGTCTGAAATGCGAGATATGATGCGAAGTGATTTATTGAAGTCTTAATATCTGTTTTTCTCGATAGTTTGAAAGAATTTGCATTTTGTTAAGAAGCAGAAATTTTATTTATATAGTTTTTTAAAGAAAAATATTTATTGACCGATTACGTACATATGTGGTTATTTATGAGTGATGTAGTTTATTTTTACCTATAAAAGATTTTTGAAAGCTGAATACTTTTGAAGTTTTTTTTTGTCTTTGTTTTGAATATTTCACATTATGAAAAGTAAATTCTCAGAAGAAACATATTTCTTGATATTTTTGTAAGAAATGTAAAAATTCAATCGGAATTTAGAAACTGAATTGTATAAATATCAAGTGCTTATTTTAATATAATGTTTGAAGAACTATTTTGTCGTTTCAATTATGATTTTGAAATATATATATATATGCATTGCATGTAATGAAAGCTGAGCAAAAAATGTTTATTAAAAAGATTGTTTGTGAGTTTATATTGTATGAAAACGTTTGTTGTCTGTTTTTCTTTCATAAAATAAAAATTGTATATAAAGGGTGAGTGTGGGTATTGCATTTCATCCACACCTACACCCTAACAGATATACCCAGTATGAAAGAAAATATTAAACGAAATTCAATAGACATCAACGACTTTCTTTTTGTACATCTCATTCAATATTAGCAGTCTTTATTGATAAGAGTATATATCACACATTTGTACACATCCTTACATTCCACACTCATCCACTCTTTTGCATATGTTATTGATAGTTAAAAAAGTACAAACAACTTTAATGAATTACATCAAATGATAAATAATTATTTAATAAGAGTGTTTAAATGAGCTTCCATGTCATAGGCATTAATTTCGTCAATAGTCAGTTTTGCGATTTTTATATTTTCCGATTTGTCTATGTTTCGCTTTGTGCTCCAACCGATTCTCTCGTTAAGATTTTCTCGAGCACGTGCACTTGCTTCTTGTATTCGTGTTGCTCTTGATTTTCTCAATTGTTCGTACAATTGAAGACCATGTTCGATTGTATGCACATTTTTACCCCAATGTTCAGGTGAGAAAATTAAAGCAAGTGCTGCTGCATCTTCAATTGCCATACATGAACCTTGGCTTTGATCAGGTAACATTGGATGTGCAGCATCACCCAGTAAAGCAACACGATCTTTTACCCAATAAGGATATGGATCATGAACGACTAATTTCCATAATTTGATGTCTTCAACATGTTCAAATATAGCTAATAGATCAGGATCAAGATCAGGAAATGGTGCACGCAACATTAATGATGTTGCACTAAAATTCCAACCTTCTTCAGTTCGATCATTGTGTGCAGCTGGATAAAAACAATAGAATGCAACGATCTCACTGTCAGAACATACTGTCACAACAATCTTATTGATACCGAAACCACCCCAGAACTGGATTGCATGATCATTTGAAAAATTTTTTAGATTCAGCTGCTTTACACGTGATGTTGGAATAACACAACGATAACATGTACTTGTGCATGGTTTTGTTTGAGGCATAATGCCGATCTGTTCGCGTACACAAGAACGAACGCCATCTGCACCAATGATTAGATCTGCACGTGTCGATGTACCATTATCAAATGTAACGATGCCTTCGACAGAATTAATATTAACGGCTTTATGATCCAAGATAATATTTACACCAAGAGTCTTGGCAGTTAACTGCATTTGTTCATGCAAATCAATTCGGTGAAACATATAATAATTAGAACCCCATTTCGTCTTATAATCATTAAAATCGTATACATCACGAATTGTACCATCGGTCCAGTTGCGCATAATGAGTTTTTCGACGATGATTGCTCTGTAGAGAAAAGAAACGATCAAAGTTGTAAATTCATTAGTAATATTAACTGTTACACAATTTATATAACTAACCTGGCACCAATGATATCAATACCCCATTGATTAAGATATTTAGTTCCATTAGCTGCTATAGTGAGTGAGGCACCAACTTCACTAGCAAAATGAGATCTTTCATAGACAGTCACAATGTGACCGTGACGTCTAAGAGCAATAGCAGCTGCTAAACCACCAATACCACAACCGATGACAGCCACATTAAAAGGTACGAATGAAGTAGTTACCGAAGTTGATTCCATTTGAATCATATAATTATCTAAAAAGTGATTAAATTTCTATGTGACTTAGTCAATAAAACGAACAAATAGTCACGCATCAATGAGATTTATGATTCATACCAAGATAACGAATTGTAATGATACATAACATGTTATCTAATGAACAAAAACGAACAAAAAATACCAATCAATAACGAGTGTATATAGATGGCGTCGCCTACAATTTACTAAACATATTTAAAAAAAAAACTTTACAGAAATATCACAAAATAAGTCTATATTAAAATTGTATTATGTTTTTGATTACATACAGATTCACTTGATTGATAATGTTACGGTCAACACTTTTTTTTAACAGAATATTTCATGAAAACGATGGCACTTGTGATAACATTTTAATTTATGTTCCGAGAGTAAACAAAGGTAAATGTGAAACAGGCGTGGCTATAAAAAGAAACACAACATAGGCAGGAAACTGGTGTGCAAGTGAAATCATGTATTCAGAAGATAAAGAAAATAAGAGCGAGTGCATACATCCTATTGAGTTGCTAAGTGATAAGATAACAGGGAAAATATCTGTATGAAGTTCATACAGATGTGAATGTAGGTATGGATGTGAGTTGTACAGTCAAGAAACACCCTCACCCACATCCTCAATAATAACGAATTTATTATCATTGATACTAACCTGAAATTATCTATCAAATTAGTTAAAGATAATTATTTGTAAAGCTTAGTTTCTTATTTTAAATAAAATATCTTTTATCATCAGTTTCTTCTATGGCACATGTGAATGTCTTTTTTATTCTCATCTTATAAAGATCGAGAATCTTTATGTTCATATCTTGTAAGATAATCATAAGTGAATAAATATGCCATTCCGATGCGGTAAGATTTGTATGTCATATAGTTTTCGACCATCAAGAGCACACTAACAGATCATGGGTTTGATCGTTTCGAATGTCCGCCCGCCGTTCACTATTTGTGTAGTACCATCAACAAGTGCGTAAGTTTCTTCAAATTTTTCGTCGCTTACTTCATTAACGACAGTAGAGCTAGGTTCTGGTGAACAAAAAAGCGTCATAGTTTCCTATTTCTCGGGGCTTCATGTCTCTTGCAACTTACACTTTTCATGTGTCCCAGATCGCAAGAGCACTGTTCTTTTTTCTGTATACTTCATCTCACGAAGGCATATTATTATCACCTTTTTATTTCTGTTCTTCACATCACCAAAGCACTTTTCTTTTTTCCTCTACTCTTTTTTTTCTCTATGCTTTATCTCGCGAAGGCACATTCTTATTTTCTTTTTATTTCTGGTCTTCACATCGACAAAACACTTTTTTTTCTCCGTACTTCACATAAGGGTCTTGCACCGAGATTTTTTCGGAATTGAGTATTTTGAAGTAGAAAATTAAGCCTGGCCTTTGAATTCTTTCGAAGATATTCAACGAATAGAGACTGAAATTCTCTATTAGGTCGTTGTATTACTGGGTCTCACTCATTGAGAAGCGCAAAAGAAATATCAGCGGGATTAAATAAATCTCGTTGATATTTCTTCTGCGCTGCACAGTAAGTCAGACCCAAAAATACAACCGCTCGATACAGAATTTCGTTTTCTATTCGTTGAACATCTCCGAAAGAATTTAAAAACCACGCTAAATGTTCCATTTTAAAAAAAAATCCATCTCGAAAAAATCTCGATGCAGGCCCTAGTGAACTGTCAATGGTAGTGTGACCTTTGTAAATATGTATCTCTTTTGTGTGGTAAAGCTAGATAGCTCAGTTATACTTTATGAGTTTAGAACGGGTAGTTTTTCTTGTCGGTTAACTATTTCTGTTCTTAGATCTTGATTTATCGTATCTTCACTTACTTTTTGATTCACAATGGCACAAAACAAGGCCGTACCTCAAAATTCTGTCGAAACTTACACAATCTACCCCACTACTAATAAATACAATCGTCCACCTCCACCATCAACAATAGCACTTCATGGTATGGATCTTATCGGTGCTCCTATAGATATCCGTAATCACCGGTTCTTCCACCCTCCACCATCTCATCTGATGAGCACTACTACGGACTTAATCGATAAACTGAAATCGTCTCTTGCCGAAGCACTCGAGTTGTATCCACCAGTTGCAGGAACTGTGGAAGTCAATGAAAAGGGTGAGTTTTACATCGCTATGAATGCCGAAAATAGATTGGGTACACCGTTCCTGGTCGAAATAAAAGACACACCGTATGTTGGCGATTCGGAAGCTCTATCTCCTCGACTTGATATGTTGCTACCTCCATCATCAAGTACATTAGCAGTCAAAGTAACTCAGTTTTCCTGTGGAACGATCGCCGTAGCCGCTTCTATTAATCACCTAGTCACTGATCTACGTGGTTTTCTCGATTTTCTTGAAGTCTGGGCTCAACTTGCTCGAGGCGAAACCATAGACTTTACGAAAATTCCCGATGATTGGTCTCATACTCCTGGTCGATTTTTTTCTGATCTAATCCAGAAATCAACAGTACCAACGGCTCCTCCAGGATTTATGGTTCTTCCTACTCCGCCAACTGGACCACCTTCATATCTATTGGAACCATCAGAAGTTACAAGATGGAAATTTACTAAGAGTGTTGTAGAACGATTAAAAAATGATTTCTCACCTTCTCACGAGTCTGATCTATGGATTTCATCGGGTGATGCACTTGCTGCTCTTCTTGGTGGTGTCATTACACGTGCTCGCGAAAATGCAAATGTGGCAAGACTAGAAGGAAGATCTAGTTTGGAGTCACAAATTGAGACACTTATGATGGCTGCTGATGGTCGAGATAGAGCTCCTCAAGGAAACATGTCTGATGGACGATACTTTGGAAACTTCAACCCCCTTTTTCAAACCGTCGTTTCACGCTCTGATTTATTATCTCTCACTTGTGAGTCAGCTTCTCGTGTCGCTCTGGCAGTTAGAAACGCTGTGAACCTTCAACTATCACCAGAAGCTATTGCTAACAAGATTTCGTTTATGGAAGCTCCCGAAAACACTAATCCTCCTGGCCCCAGTCGTATTTCTTGGACAGCAGATGTAATCATGACCAATTGGTGTCGATTTGATTTACAAAGCCCAAGATTAGGTTTTGGTTGGGGAAAACCTTTTTATGCAACACATGGTGGTGGTACTATTTACCCACCTGGATATATGCTGTTGACGCAGGAGAAGAGTTCTGGAGATATTTTTGTTATAATGGCAGTGGAACGGGCAGGTGCGAATAGGGTGAAAGCTGACTCATTGTTAAACAAGTATGCAGAACTGGTCACACTTCCTTAAATTTGTTGAGCGATTTCATGATATACAGCAATTTCAACACAGGTTGTGTATATATCCCAGGCTAAATTTTCTTTTTTTTTCAGGATGAAAATTTGAAGTTTTTTGTGTTTTTTTTCAATAATAAAATAAAATTGGAATTTATTGTAAAAGGAATGTTATGTGCTTGTATATTTATACGATCAAATAGAATACAACATATAACTATCTAAATTATAATAAATGTAACAATGACCTCTATATTGTCAAGAGATAATGAGTCAATATATTTTTTATTCTAAGCAAACAGTTCAACCTATAAATTCACTTCATATTAAATTTCAAGAAAAGATAATGATTACTAATAAAATGAACGTAAAGATGATTGCATGTCTACAAAATGATTTATCCTCAAAAGAAACCATCTTGATGATGTAGGTGTAGATGCAGGCAGGTGTGGGTGTACGTTAAGATGCGATTGTAGGTGTGTTTTAGATAGATGATATTATCAACGCCCTCACTCACTCTCACGATGGTACTTGCGATTAGATCCTTGTGGAGTTTAGTAGATTTTAAAAGTAATTTTTTTGAGCATGTTAACTTGTTTAGAAGCTTTTCAACAACTGCGAAAACTTCTTGAAAGCGTTCAATAAAGTTATTTACTTTTGTAAAACTTCAATGAGCATTCTACTTCAATTAAAACAGCACGCAGTATAGATCGTAGTTAAAAATAATTGAGAAAAACTTCAAAGATAACATGTATTAATTCTCACGAAATAAAAATCATAGAATTTTTTTATTGATACAGTAGAAGCCTGTGTATTACTGAGTAGCTCTCCTTAATGAAAGTGAAGAAAACAATATTTAAGAATCATTATTTACAATCTAAGTTTTGAATAAATCTTGAGGGTGTGCATGTGAATATAGAGAAGATTACTCCTCACCCACACCCACCTCCCTATGAAACTGAAATGTTGCGATAATCACTGGTGATGTGCTAGATAAGTAGTAGCTGCGTATATTTTCATAGAGGCTATTGCTATATCTATTTGCTGATTTTTGTATCAATATTGAATGGATATTTACGGTTAACTACTTCCCTACAAAGGCAGATTATATTTTGAAAAAAAAATATTTAGACAGTCATTTCATTTTAAGTTCCACAATTAATGGAAGATGATCAGATGACATATTTGTGGTAGATGTGTGATAGTTTGTTATCTCAAACATGTCCGCCGCTTTTTGATTCATCAAAATGTGATCAATCGTCACCGTAGGATTGCTCGCTGGCCATGTTGGTGAGCACTGTTTATGCGGTAATTTGAAACCGCCTTCCGTCAGTAGTAATTGAACGGTTGAACTGTGTGGTTCGTCATTAAAATCACCAGCTAAAATGAATGGCTGCTTTTCAAGTCCACTTCGTCGATAAATTTCAATAGCATCTTTCACTTGTGCTTCTCGAAGACTAACAATTTCATGTTCGAGATGAATAACACCAAAGAAGAGTTACTGGTCATTATTTATCTTGCAAGAGACAATTCCCATCGATCGTTGTTCGCCTTGACCACGCCCATCCAAATTTGCTTTGACGACCAGGTCAAAAGGATGTTTTGATAAAATAGCATTTCCATATTGTCCTCCTTGAAAGTCCATCGAAGGAATGTATATCTTATGAGCAAAATGAGCGTAACGAGCAAGTTCAGTTATTTGATCAATTTGAGCACCTGATCGTTGTGTAAATCTGTCCACTTCTTGCATAGCGACCAAGTCAGGCTGCTCTTGTTCAATTGTACGTGCGACATCGACGATTCCGTCAGGTGGTTCACGACAAGCAGCAATATTGAATGTCATTATTTTAAGACTAGTCATTTCTATCACTAAATGAATATTTTTATCTACAATAATAAAATACACATTGCCTAACACGTGTTATTTGCTATATCAAATGCGAACCATCGACTGAAATAACAATTGGTAGCATATGGTAATAACGTGATTAATAGGAAGAAGAGAAACAGAACGAAAAAAGAATTACATTTAGTCCTATCATTGTGCATTAATACGGGCATGATTGACGTGGCAAGCTGATGACTTATATCACCCATTTCTGAAACGAATCCACTGATTTATATACGAAAATTATTTGACAATAGAGTCAATTGACATGATAATTTAATGAAAAAAACAGACGCAAATGAAAAGATTGCTCTATTGTATCATTCCTTCTACGTATATTTTCAGTACCACTTACTAGCACCATCTATAAATTGAATTTTATCTTAGAATCGATAATGGTTTGAATAAAATCTCTAGATGTTATTTTTCTTTTATCTCTTTTATTTTCTATAGGAAAAGAAAATCAATTTCGATTTTGGAAAAATTATAGCGTCAGTTACAATATATCTCTGAGTATTATTTTAACAGATGAATTTATACAAGTGAACAGCACATTTAAATTCATCATATATGATTTGTGCGACGAGATAAATTAATATATTGTAGTCAAATGCAACGATCGTTTTCTAAATTAAATTACTCTCCTTCTTTTTATTCTATTATTTGTGAAAACCGTCTTGAGGGTGGATGTGGGGTAAGGTTGAGGTATTTTTTCCTTCCCTCATCCTCACTCTCACCGACACGCACACTAAATCCACGCCCACACCCACCCTCAAGATCTTTCATTCTTATCATAGTTACTAAGATGGCAAAATGACTAGTAATAGAGACAGCATTGTATTACGATGAAAATATAAGAAATTATGTAGCTATTAATCCCAGCGATATTATACTTTCAAATTTAAAACAAATGGAAATGGTGACTAAATATGAAGTTAACAATTTTGAAGTATTTTTTAACCCTGCAATTATACGAGGTGCCATGGCATCAAATCATTATCAACTTAAAAAGTATCACTTAAAAAAGTATCATAGCTATTTGATACGTTCATGTTTATCAACAACACATTCTCGTACTTTATTCGATATTATTAATGAACATTTCAATTTCAAGAGTAGAATTGGTGGAATGAAAAACGCGTTAGAAGAGATTTTTGGCGACGTCTTACTGCCTCGTTTATATCCCGAAAACGTCGTTAATAAGACGAGTATTAACAAAACAAAACGTATTCTTTTACACGGTACTCCTGGAATCGGAATAACTATGGTTGCGCGGGCGATTTGTGAAATGCTGAATGTGCATCCAGAAGGAGTACGTGGCCTAAAAATATTTATTTCTTTTGTTGTCGAATCCGAAAGAACGATTTGAAGCTTATTCGAAGATGCTGGACTTGATCAACAGAACATCGGCGCAAATAGCAAATTACACATGATTATGATTGATGAACTCGGTGCTGTATGCAAAAATCATGGACAAGATAGTTTAGTATGTGATAAGGTGCATGACAGTGTTACAACACAACTACTCTCAGAGGTGGTTATGGAACACAACATCATAATACCTCAAAAAGTTGGGTGGTTGCGGCGGTTGCATAAATTACAGATACCTCATCTCCTACTTCTAAAATGCTTGTAAGTTTGGAAGGGATCAAAAGTGAACTAATGTCTGTAGCAGCTGTGTTAGTAGAATTTGTAATCTCATCTGATCGTGTATTAATAAAATTTAGTTAATATATGTTCAAAAGCATACATACCTATTTATAATATATATATATATACCTATATATGTATATGTGAAGGTATACACGATAACAAAAATAAAGGCAACTGAACAGAAGAAAAACGACTTATTCGCTGAACAAGTTAAGAGGGAAAAATGGCGGAAAAGAAAAGAGAGAAAAGGACGAAATACACAAAAAGAAAGTTAGTGTTAATATATGACATCTATTGACGCTAACAAGAACACAATATTGATGTCTATTATATATCATTTTACGTCGCTAGGACAATCTTGATAAAAATACTGTACACAGTCGTTATGTTCGTTCTGTCATTTTGTGGTTAGCAACGAGTTATGTTTAGATTTCCACTCAGAGCAAATTTTAGCAAATTCCAAAGTTTTCAATTTCCCATCAACGACACTAAGTGAAACAGTACTAAAAGCACCACCACTGAGCAAACAGATCTCAAAAACTTCTAGAAAATTTCACATATTTGATGTATAGTATAATATACAAATTATATACAGATAAGATAGAAATAAGTCAAAAATACAGAAATTAAGAGTAAATTTTGAGATCATTTTACATATATAATGTATAATATAATATACATATGAGGGAGAGCTAGTGTAGAAAATAAGAAGTAAATACAGAAATTTCAAGAAAATTTCTATTTTTGTTTCTTCTTACTCTTCGTCTATGTTACATATAAACGATGATGCATATTGTTTTATTTCGGAATATCTATACATACTAAAAATTTGCTTGAAATTTCTATAAGTTCTCCTTTTTTCTACTCCTCAAATATCTTACATATATTCGATGTCATAAACTATCTAATGTAGTAATATAAAAATGAAGTCGAAATTTTCTCGAAATTACTATAAGTTCAAGTTCTCTTCTACCCTTCATAGATCGCTTATGCAACACTAAATAGTGGTACAATGTTTCAGTAATTTCCAAAATCTGATTTGAGCGAATATCAGCACACTAATGCATCAACTAACATATTTCGATAGTTGATCAACTAGTAATTTTATTGTCATCATTTTTTTTCTTATCGTCGATACATACACACACACACACACTTCTGTTTTACTTTGTCGCAACATTCTTTAAACATTTTAATAAGATTTACACTTCTCGTGCAACAACAACAACAACTATCTTATTTTGCAAAACTTTATTTCAATAATGTTCTCAATTGCTTACGTTCAATTATTTTCATGTTTTTCATATGCAACTATTTTTATACTTGAATACAACATCACATAGTTTTACGATAGACCATAGCCAACCGGTTATCAACCACATCAACGTTAGATTACTATTCTCATTTTATGATCTTTTTCTCTATAAGTTTTTACTACTTATTTACACATGTCTCGATGGATGATGCATCGACTCGCCATTATTTTATACACTCTCGTGGGCGAATGAAACGATTATTTCTTTTCGAATTTTCTATTTTTCTTATTTCTATACTCAACAACACACATTCAAGAAACTATTTATCCTAGTTTATTCTTTATGCGCACCCTCATCTTCCATCCTCAAGATCTGTATATTACACTGAGATAAAACTCTTATACCCTATTTATATCTCGCAATAAACTTTATATAAAAAACTGATACTATAAAAAAAAGACACAAAAGAGAAAGATAAATACTTTTGTCTATGGCTGTAAAGCACAATGTAGACATCTTTATCTAACTATTGTTTATCAGTTGAATATAAAGAGAAGAAAAAACCAACACAAAAACAAAAACACACATACAACAGAAACAAACTCATTATAATCGACCATGTTGATCCTTTTCTACATGCTATTAATTGTACAAACGTTTCATCATGTTTCTTCTTTGAAATGTTACAAATGTGATGCAAATCGTGATGATTTTTGGATCGATGTCAACAATGTTCCGCCTTTCTTCGATGACTGTCCTTTGGTCGAGTCACAGAAACACTGTATTGCATCAATTCGATGGTTAACAGTCGGAGAGTTGAAAGAGACTCTAGTTGAATATGAAAATGATCTTTATGAAGAACATCGTCCAAATGATTCTTCACTCTCCTATGTTTTCGTTGACATAGAACGTAATACTCAGTCGGCTTCCAGTCGACTTTTTATCTACAGTTGCACAACAGATAAATGCAACGATCGAACAAATCTGCTCAGAGCATTTCAAGCATTGAATCTAGTACAAAATTTTGAACAATTGGATGTTTTCTTTGACTATGATAACAAACCATTTACAGAACAAGCTTCATGTCTTGAATTTTCAAATTCATCTCATTCAAATTGTCCGACAACGCCCACTACATTGTCTATGTGCTCCAATTGTTTTCTTTTATCAACCGAATCAACACAACAAATTTGTGCTCGTTGTCCTATTGATTCATATCAATACAAGAACATGGTAGACCGACAAGTCTACTTTTTCCTCGAAAATCGCACACGACTAGCCGATACAATAACATTCCGATGTACAACCAAGGCATGTAATTCATTGGATATGTGGAATCGAATTCATCAATTGAGTAAATTAGAATTTGACTTTAATCAATTTTATTCATCATGCTCTTCATTTCTTTTTCATTCTACATTTATGCTATCATTCAATACTTTTTTTTTCTTCGTATATTTCTTCTTCTTATCCTATTAATCAAGTTTCTTACTAACAAAACATTCTTTTATTTTTCTTCGTACATTTCTTCTTATTATCCTCTTAATCAAGTTTCTTACTGACAAAACATTCTTTTTTATTCTTTTTCTTTTTTTCTGGATTTATCAATAAAGCATGTCAAAAAAGTGTATTGTCATTACCTTTACCCATACAATGCCACTTCATCAGAAACAAACTTAAAATAATTTTGGGTGTGGGTGTGGGTGGGTGTAGTTGGGTGTAGTTGGGTGTAGTTGGGTGTGGGTGGGCGGGTGTGGTTGGGTGTGAGTGGTTGTGGTTAGGTGTAATTATGAGACTGTGGGTGTTGTTGTGAGTGTGGATGTAGACGTATGGGTGTATGAGGATCATTGTGTATACGGGTGCGCGACTGTGGGTGGGCGTGGGTGTGGATTTAAATGTGATGGAGTAAGTGTTGTTGTGAGCATGGATATGAATCTGAGGGTGTAGTAGGGGGGTGAGCGTGGGTACCAGTGCGAGAGTGTGAGTGTGGGTATGAATGCCGGTGTGGCTGCGGGTGTGCGCGAGAGATAACGATGTAATTCTCAGCATATTTCCACCCATACAAACATTCGAACCAAGATCCTCACACATCACTCCCCATTCCAGCATCCACAGCATCAGCCAGATTGAGAGACTCATCCACATCTATAATCATCCACACCCACACCGATATCAACACATCCTCACCCAGGCCCATATCCATACACCCACACCCTCAAGATGATTGCGAAGATTGAGTCCGTTTTCTTTCAACAAGCTTCATTTAACATCATGCAGATAAACAGTAGAATTTATTTATGAGTTGCTTATAGTTCTAAAATGTTTATAAAAAAATGAATAATCAAGAGATAACAGCTACTAAGACGCTGGCAATATACGAAAAATTTGATTTTCAATACTTTTTTCTTCGAATTCTAACAAAAAATCATTTGAAAATTTATTTATCATTTTTCTCGAAACATGGTTTTCAATCAGACAAATGGAAGTAACTCCGCCCGGCTTAGCTAATACTTGATGATTTTTTTTGTTTTGAGGGTGTCAATAAGTATAAAGTTTTTATCGACCAGTTTTTTTAAAGTCAATTCTTGGACTGAGAAAAGTGCGATTGACTATCATCCTTGCACCCTGCTTTGTAGTTCATGCTACAAAAATATTCACAAAAAAAGGAATAGAATTAAACTTCAAAATTCTGTCTGATGAAAAGTTGCGCAGGGAGCCTAACTTCAATTGGACACCCATCCCGGACTTACTTACATGTTCCTAGAGAGAGCTGTTTCGATTTCAAGAAAACAACGTAAATCAGTTATAGTTTCAGTTTAGTACGATTTCTTGAGCTTGAGTTTTTTTTACGAGAGGTGTATCTCACCAGGACTAGGCGTCGCTGAAAATTTCAGACTGTTTTGATAGTCCAAAGTTCGAAATTATTTCTGAAGATAGGCTTCTTAAGCCGTTGTGAATTACTCCATATGCCATTCGATTCTATTTTAAGACCTACTAGACAAGGGAAATAATCCATGTTATCTTATCTTGTGGCGGTTATAAAAACGAGCCTGAACGAGAGAGAATCATTTCATTGATAGCATCACTTATATTCACAGAAAAGTAAGTATATTCGATATAATACTATAATAGTTTTTGCTTTTCAATCTCTCACAATAGTTCATCACCAACAATATGATTCAACTTTCAACTATTGCTTTTCTTGCATTCGTAGTTGTAGCAACAGGTAGTAAAACATTATTTAATTAAATGCAATCAATGACAATTTGTCCTTTCTTTTTGTCTTAGTCAATGGTTTTACAACATTTGAACTCCAATACCAAAATATTACATTAGACCATCATAATTATTTACGTGCTCGTCATTGTGCACGACCTCTTCAACTTGATAATCAACTTAATACAATAGCACAAAATTATGCTCAATATCTTGCAAGTACGAATAAATTTCAACATTCAAATAATGGCTATGGTGAAAACCTTTGGATGTCAAGTTCATCAGCCCCAATCACCACTATTGATGGTTACTAAAAGAATTTTTCTGTACCTATTTTTAAATATTTTTTCTTTCTTTTCCTTTAGGAGAAGAAGCAACTCAAGACTGGTATGATGAAATTAAATATTATAGTTTTAGTAAACCTGGCTTTTCTTCACAAACTGGTCATTTTACACAAGTCGTTTGGGGAGGATCGACTCATCTCGGTGTTGGTATTGCTTTCAGCAGCAATAGCCGAAGTGTCTATATTGTTACAAATTACTATCCACCAGGCAATTATCAAGGTCAATTTGGACAACATGTATCCCCAGCTAATTGTTAATAATGAAATAAATATTTCATGGATATAACTATATATATATCCAATGCTAAAAGAAAACAGAAACCTATGATTTCTCTCTCATATTTTGCTATTCTTGTACAAGTCAACAATAACACAGAGAACGAATGATTTGATGCGTTATAGTGTTTTCTGTGAGACTGATTTTTACCATATCTACATTTGAGAGATTGTATATCATAGATACAATGGGCATGATGGACATAAAAGGCATAACAGACATTAAAGGCATTATGGACATGCTGAAGATGTGGACTGTGGTTGAAAGCATGTGTTTGCTTCTTCTAGACCAACACTAACAGTTTGACTTTTCCTCCTCCCTCAGCTTCTCACACACTAGAGAGTGGGTGTGGATGTGTTGATATCGGTGTGGGT
>CAJNOI010001366.1:0-15936 GCA_905250115.1 Adineta steineri | reverse complement strand
AAGGAAACTGGATTAAATTTCAATTATTTCATATATTTCTGAGTCATATAAGTATGTAAACAAAAATATTATATAAAATTAAGTCATTTTTGAATATGAATAATATTTTATCACATATCCATTAATATACTATAGCATAATAATATTACTTACAAAATCTCCATCAATTAATCATTTAATTATTTCACGGAAAAGATGGTGATAAATCGTCAAAAGAAGACGTCTTATTGTGTAGCTTTCTGTAAGTAAGCGAATACTAATTCATGAGCAGATAATCTATAGTATTGAATTCTTCTTCAATCATTTTTGTCTCTCGATAATAGATATATGATTCTATCAGCACATTCACTTATGTATCAATGATAATAATCTTTAAATGGAAAGGACTACAATAATAAGAAAATATATGACATCTAATCAACAATAAAAGATGATTTTTTTATCAAGATATAAAATTAAAAAATCGACATTCATAATATCTGTTCTATAAAGATTTACTTGTTTAGTTTTCTGATTATCTACTTCTTCATCCTCATTTCTTCTCATTTTTGCTTCAAAACTTTTGAAAAATCTTAATAAATCGTTAATGATTCATAATCAATGAGAAATACTACTAATAATGTCACCCTTGCTATTAATGCAAGTGAAACATGATAAATGTATTTCAAAGAATTACTTTATTTAAATATATTTCTGAATGATATTAAAGGTATAAGTTTTCATCATAGTAATTGAAACGAATATCAATCAAGAAGTAAAAAGAAGATAATTCAAGCATGCAAATAAAAAATCAATAACATCCACCGTTGGATAGAATGATAGCAGTGAAATATATGATTAATATATATTCTTCAGATCTATTGATTTTTTTACTATCCATTGGTACATGAAAAATAAATAAAATATCTGTGTGATACTCAGGTATTCTCTTCGTATACTAAAGCAATGAAAATCCTATAATCATCATAGCGAGAATTGTTTATTACTTATGTAGTATTGATTGGAATGAAACCATTGCCCTTGGAAGTGAAAAAACTGACAATTTCTATAGGTGTATATTCACTGATGCAATACTGAACGTTATTGTACTATTAGAAGTACCAGTGATGGTATAAAATAAAGTATATAAAGTAGAACTTAAAATAGTATCACTACTACACACTCACACCTTCAGAGTCTTCAAATATCCGTTATTTGAGTAAGGGAGAGTCATTATCGTCTTCACTCTGAACTGTAGAGTTTAGCTAAATTAATCATATGAAAGTAGAGCAACGGCACGAGTTTTAGACAAAAAAGGTAAACTAGTGATAACTGTCAGAAATATCGCATCCGAGTTGTATGTCACAACTACCGACGCTCATCAACCCACGGTGTTACTTTAGTCGATCGATTTTGAGCAAGCGTCGGTGCCGTCAATATCGTCTGCTGGGCAAGCGTTGTCTGAACACTTTCGAACTGTGTTCGCTCGAGAATGAGGACCGATCGAGCGGCGTTCAGTCGTTTCTCATTAGCTACTAGTTGTGCCTTGTCAAGATTAAGATCTACCAACGACTGGTGAATATCAGCGCTAGCACTAGATCCTGCGCAGCATGCAAGTAAGACACACAAAACCAAGGGATACCATTCCGAGCTAATGCCATCTCGGATGTCTGATATTATATATGGTACGAATAGAAGTGGAGAGATCCAACTGAAAAATCGATAAAGTTGGATTTGAGATGATAAGGACATGCACTTCTTCTTAGCGACATCCATTTTCATCAATTCTTTTTGCAATGAAAGCATCAGTTTGCTGATGATGTACGTCAGTCCGGTCCACCACGTAGTAAGAGTTGTCACTGTATCTATTAAGTTCTCTGATTTAAATATATATGAAGTACATATGTCAGTAGTCTTAGAGCATTGGTAAAATTTCATCTGTTGTTCGACAGAAATCGTTAGATTAACTTCATAAATAGACGTTTCTTGCTCGTGAATGACTTTACTTTGAGCAATGATCAACATGACGTATAAAAGCATGGGTAAAATAAGTAGATAGAAACGTCGTGCAGGCTTGATTTGGGTAAGGTGTTCGTTTATTTGATACAGAGGAACGAGTGTCGACAACAGCTGTGCTTGATTTGCGTCGCTGCTCACGGAGCCCACCATAATCTCTTGCTCACGAACGAACGGCAATATTCGTCTTAACTTTTTGGCCAACGAATCTAGAAAACGGTTGGGTAGTATGATGTCAATTAAGACCACGAGAAAGCATGCTATTGCCGTCGTTACGTTAGCGCCATTACTAAATCGCACAACGACGTACGGACGAACAAGAACAGTATCAAACAGAGTTGCTCCCATTATTAAGATATGTAGGAAGTTTAGAGTGAAATGACTACTAGGCAACTGTTTATATACACTGACTATAACGTATGCAAAAGATAAATACGTTGACGAGCCACTTGCAAAGACGTAAAGCAAATGTTATATCGCCAGCGATATCTCATCAAGGACAAGACAATGAATCTTGAGAGTGAGGACTGAAAATAGTATACAACCGGTTGAGGGTAGTGGGTAATGAATGGGAAGAATACAAACATCCACACCCACACTCTTTAAAAAATGTTTGGCACAAAACGTGCCATGTACTCGGCCATTGAGAATTACACTGATTCACTCGGTTCAACAAGATCGAAGTTTGATCTTTGATAGAAAAATCGTCAAGATCGTTCTCCACAAGTATGTATTTATTAATTAAGGAGATAATAGGTGCTATCCATGAATATAGTGGTAGCTGTAACCATCTTGTCTAGGATGATTCAGCTTAATTCAACTGTGGTGATTCTCTTCATTCATGTAGAATATATATTTTTTAAGAATGAATTATTTATGGGTATAGATGTGGATCTCAACTTCATCGAGACCTTCACAAGTTTAATCATACTATAGGAAAATTCATTTGTCGTCATCAGAATAAACTTATTTTATATTTTTGCTATCGTTTGAGACTCAGCTAACATTTTGTAAAATTTGTCGTCCTTGAGGTTGTTGTTTCAAATATGAAATTTGCTTCATCATATTTTAACACCCATTTTTGTTATTCCTTATCATTCTTATATATGTAGTTCTTTGCACACATATCTTACTATACTCTTGATGTATTTATCATTGTCTTTTTTTCAGACAAGAAAAATGTTATTTATTTTCACATGATATTTTAAAAGAATACTGATGATCGATTCAACTTTAAATGAAGTTAAAGATGTTTTTAAATAGATGCTTATCTCCGTCACATCCTAACTATTGAAAGTTTTTTCAACAATCCGATAACAAGGCTTTATCCATTTCAACTTTTATCGACAACATAATTTATTGATTGTCCATAAAATAGTATCATTGTCTGTTTATAACAGATTATTTTTCTACATTATTAATACGCAATGAACCTAAAGATTTCTGTGCAGCTGTTGACTTTTTTGCCAATTAATATTTGAGATTTTTGCATTAAATTGACAAACCTTCGTGACGCTTTGATATTGTTGAAAAGAGCTGAAAGATCACTATAGTACCATAATATTTTCTGTTCAATGTTGACTGTAAGTAAATTTATCCAGTTTCGATGTCAAAACTTATTAGTCTGCTTCATTATCATGATATCTGTTACACGCATGAATATACAGCGTAAGAAAAATTTAGAATTATTAGTGTGTCGATGTAATATGTCTCAAATACTGCGCACTATATTATCGTCACACACATTCAATAAAGGCACATTTTGTCTTCGATGATAGAGATAAGGAATGAAAAAGATTAATCAGCAACAGCAAGATGAAAAGAGAGATATTTATTATTTTGCTTTCTGTTGTCATTAGTACGTCAGTGTTGCTCGTTCAAAAAAGAATATACGGTGAGCAATTTTCTATCCAGTGCATTTTGAGGGTTGATGTGGATATTGCGTTTTTCTCTTATCCACACCCACATCCTTTTTTCTTAGTGCTTTCACAAACTGCTTCACGTTTGTTAGCTCAACTGTCATTTTAAGATCGATATGGCCAGAGGCCACTTTCAAGCCAATAAATATAAATCACTTACACTGTCAACAATCAAATACATCGGTAGTTCCTCGACTGAATAATCTATAAGATACTTTGTGCTTGTATGAGAAATTCAAAATAAATGGCTCGCCATGTGAAAACAGTGAATAACAAGAATTGGAAATGATTTGTAGTACATTTAAATACTTATCTCTATTGCTGTTATTCTCGATTTATTTTTGACAATGTTTATTTAAATACAATTTTCCATTAATTTATCAAAATATTATTTTCGTATTGTTTTTATGTATGTTGATATATGATTAATATTTGTAACGGTTATTCTATTTGAAATGACCGAATCTGTAAAAAAACATTTACAATATATGGCTTACCTAATCGAACAGATATATAATTTCTATGAAAGTATATTTCTGTCCTTCTGCTTACTGTTTCTACCAATCACACTCTTTATTTTTTATCTGAACTCTAATTTTAGGATATTTATTATTTGACCACCCGCTGGTATAGTAGTTCGAGCACTGTACTAACTTGTTCATTTATGAAACTTTATCATATAACTTTCATACTTTCGATAAATGGCAAAACAATGTTTTTTTTACTGATTCATTCTCCCTAAAAAGTAGTTTTGTAGTTAATTATAAAAGATTATGAAAATAGTACCGAGCGAAGAATCAGTATGACACCTTTCCTTTTACACAGTATTGCGAAGATATTCTCAGAGTAGAATGAAAGAAGAACATTATAAGATTAAAGTCATTTTTTTCAGATGACACGAAGGTGAATAAGTATGAGAAGGGAAACAATCAATATCCATCCTAATGATAATTTAGCGGAAAGTGATGACATTTAATTATCTATCATTTAGAAAAGCGGGGATGGACTCACTCAAAAATTAAAATTAAGAAATGTAAAGTAATTATTTACTCGTGATATACGGAAGAACATATCTGGAAAAATTTGCTTTTCGTCCCGTAAAATTATGATGTATGACATCTTTTCATATATAAAATCTAGATATATATATGTAGTTGATTTTTTGAAAAGTAGATTAATAATTATTTCCATGTTATTACTGATGTTTGTTGAAAACACAACTAGAACAACTATTGAATCATGGTTTATACCTCTCGATATCATCATGATTATCTGCAACGTGTCGGCTATTACACTTGCGATAATTTTTTTAATTCTAATTATTCTTGATAGAACATGTCATACAGTTCCAATGATGCTCGTTGCTAATTCATGCTTAGCTACGCTTATGTTTGGAAGCGCTATGCTTAGTTTGACCTCGTTTACTCTTCAAAATGATCTCAAACAGATTCAATATCAATTTCCGTTTTGTGTTTTTATTGGATATGCAACTTATGTTACATGTACTATACAGAATTATTCTTTATTATTACAAGCGATTTATCGGTATCTATTAATAGTTCATCCAAATCGTTTATTCTGGCACTCATATAGAATTCAATTAATGTTTATTTGTATATCATGGATCATTGCTATTGTACTTCCAATGGAGTATTTGTTCACCGGTGAAATCATTTATAATGTCGACAATCAAATATGTCAAATGACTCTTAGATTTTCCTTCTCAGTCATATACATGGCATTTTGTCTCTTTGGTATTCCTGTCTCAATGATTATGTTTATCTATTTTTTATTAGTTCGATATGTTAAACAGATGAGCGCAAATGTGAGACCAACCAACACATTACCACGTGCACAACGAGATTTAAAAATGGTTCGACGTATAGTTATACTTGTAATGATTCTTGTCACGATTTGTTTTCCTTATCAATTATTTCTTATAATGTCATTCTTCAATAGTACACCAAAACATAATTTTCGAATTGCTTTTATATTTGGCGATACAGCAATGCTATGTGTAATCATTACTTTGTTTCAATTTACAGATCCATTGAAAATGTCACTAATGAAAATAGTAAATAGACGAGCAAATATGGTTATACCTGCTGTATCATGAATGAAAGACTATCGAATCAAAATTTTGACAATCTTGTTTTTTGTTGTTTTGTAACGGTGAATAAATTTAAAAAGAATGAAACTACATTTGCATTCTTCCCGTTCTAGATCCTTGAAACTCTTAACTCAAAAAAATTTAAATCCAAGTCTAACTACTTCCATACGACCCATTTTGTTGATTCCTATAACTGTTAAAGATTTACTTCTATCGAAAACACATTCACTGGAGTATTTTAGCAATACCTATCAAAGCAGATCTCAAAATTTGTGTCACAATAAGTGTAATTTTCAGAACGGATTAGTGGATGCAGTTAAACTTCAGCGTAGAGATAATAAACTCCTTTGATATTTAAAAAGCTTATATTCAATGAAGATCTTCCAGATTTTCTATTCAGATCGGTTTGCGGCACAGTTACTTCTTTAATTCTCAGAAATGTCACAAGATCGTTAAGATCACCAGTTCGCTACACATCGGCAAGGACACACTGAGGTCTTTGACGGTATGGCTGAGAGAGAAATAATCACATTCACACCCACCCACACCCTCACCTTCACGCTGCCCTGACCCCTACGCTCAATCATACCCATGCTCACCTTCACCCACACCTCTCACCGTCATCCACACCCAACCTCACCGTCACAAATACCCTTTTAAATGTAAATAGACACAAAAAGCTCACGGAGTAAGTTGGAATTTTTTTGTCATACTCTCCTATCAAATTGATTGAGAGAAACCATTAGAATAACATATTTTCACCTATTTTTATTTCGAATTCTTTACTCTTTCTTTCAGCATCATATTATTATACGTTTTGCGCCTTTTTCATTGTTTTTCGATACAAAATAAATGTGCACACTCTTTCTTGGCTGTCTTGATTTAATTCTTTAGCTATTGACGCTTTTTTACAAAATCGAAGAGTGTTAATTATAACAGAGACGTACACATTGATACTGCCGCGTAGGCGATAACAACAGTGTCTTATAAGAAGATATTTTAAAACTCATAGATTCCAACATAATCTTTATGCTAATGGATGCTTCGACTATAAAGCTTGATAAATATGATCGATTAGCAGCACCAAACTCAGCTTAAACCATTCGCAGCCTTGAAAAGTTAGAGATTCTTAAATATACCATCGCGAAGAGTATGGGTGAAAAGTATATCAATATTTACCATCTTGAGGGTGTAGGATGGGTATAAGATTGATCTGATCAAGCACACCCACATTCACACCCATACCGTCAAGGTGGTCATTTTCGTACAGAGGATTCAAACAATAATGAAACTTTATTAGTTTTTATTAAATACTTAAATGAATTCAAAATTTTAACGCGGGAATATAAAGATGATGCTAATAAGTAACGAAAAAAGTATAGTCTGTCTCTTTAACAACAGTTTCTATGCCATCTTTAGCAATTGAGTGATTAAGAGGCGCGGCACCAACGAATGGTAAACCATAGATATATTCCAATGATGAGTGCTATAATTATGCCACCAAGTACAGCTCCAACAACTATGAGCGAAGTTGGAGAATATCTAACTACAGAAAATATAAAAACTCTTTAATTGAATTGCTCAATAAATTGTATGAAATTCTTTAATGTTTTCTTTCTTACCATCAGATGGCAATACTATGGTCCATGGAGTGGTTGTAATTGGATAAAGTGTTGGTGTATAAAATGAACTTCTAAATAAAAAAATCGTATTTTTTTCGATCGCTCTTAACTAAAAATTAAAGAGGGTAATATATTATAAGAATAAAACTTACATATCGACGCATAAATTATCCATAGCAAAGTTTGTGTCGTTCTCTTGTCCAGAAAACATAGGATTAATAATTCCGCCCGAAGTAGTGAAACTAATGGTGTCAATATAAGTCCAGTTTAATACTATAAACGAAGAAACATTCGTCTGGAGTATCACTGTTTGTTGATAAATTGTTGTCCCATCCAGCTTTCCATCCACTGATAAAATTAAATTATTCCTAGAGAAAGCCACTGCAACAAATGAGTTTATATTAAAAGCATAAGAAGTTGCTGGAGAACTAATGGTCATGGGGCTTCCATCCACATTGTAAGCGGCATATAAGCCAGTTGAAAGAGCTGTATGATCACCGTTTTGTAAGTTGAAATAGGGAATAAACATGTAAGCGACATTAGACCAAACTAAATCGAAATAGTTGTTTGGTATCCAAGCGTAACCAGATATTGCAGGTAAATCATCAAAAGTTATAAGTGTATTTGGGGTTGTACAGTTGTAGTCACTGCGGACGATGACAGGAAATGATAAACATAAAATGAGAAAAGCAACTGAATACATCTCTTTGTGCTTTATTAACTGGGATTGTAGCATTGAATGAAAAATGAAAAGTTTTGTTTCTATACGAACAAAATATTTTTCGATTCCTTCTTTCATATAAAAGTACATAAATACGCACTTTGTTTAACAACGCATTTGTATTAAAAATGCACAAGTGGGAAAAAAATCTTGCTTACCTCGAGTATGGCTGTGAATGTGTGAGAGCAGATATGCACCAAACCCAAACTCAAACTCAAACACCCAAATAGTTTGAATATTGAGTTTGGATTTGGGTGTAAGTGGGGGTGGTTGTGAATGTGGGTGTAGGCAAGGGTGTGCGTGCGGATGCAGGTGTGTGTGAGTGGATTTGAGTGTGATCTCTTTATCCACGACCATGTCTTGCGCCGAAATTCAAAGCCACACCCACCCTCAAGAAATTCTGTAACAGCTAATTTGTTTTTGAGTAGACATACTTTGTATAAAGTAGAATAAACGAAATTGATACCAATATTAGATCTAAATAGCCTGTATGTACAGTTGAAATTTTTAGAGTGTTCACATTTATTAATCAGAACATATGAACATTGCAATTTAACAAAACGGAATTCCACAACGGTGATTTTGCCCATATATAATTCTTATATTAATATTTTAATACATTTAGGTGTTCTCATTGCATTAGCTTGTTGTTATTGTTTTGGAAGCAAATATTAAAGAAGACGAAGAAACATTTTCTTCACTAATGAACTGTTACTCTTAACGCATCAAATGTTGAAAACAACTTTACCTTTTTGTTTACAATGAAGTAATGAGTATCATAGTGTTTATTATTCTTTCTACTTTTTTCTAAGGAGAAAAAAAGTGTTGCACATTGTTCTCTCCCTATGCAATAAAAACAAAAAAAAACTACCATTGAATTATATGGTCAATACTTGATTATTCGAGAATTTAAGACTGAAATGTAAGGTTGAGTCTGCATGATAGGACGACAGTCGTATAAAACGTATTTTTACCGTAGTTTCCACTTTTATGAATATTTCCAGGGAATCTTAACTACCTGTACAAAAGTTTTTTCAAATTGTGATGAAATTTTTAGCATTTATAGAGCTTTCTGTTTTGATCATTTTGATGAAAAAGTTTTTCTAAAAATCTTTTATTTCCATCAAGAAACCTTTCAACTACTGTTGGTAATCAAATGTGAAATACCACGTTTTTTAGAGGGTGTGGGTGGGTGTTTGAATCTTGTAAATATAAGAGTTAAAGAGATAAGTAATCAAATCTTTTGCCCATGGAAATATGATCGATTTCAAAGCAAATGCAATCACATGGATATGTTTAAAAAAATACGAAAAACTTGTAAAGAAAGATCATGAAATCAGAGCAAGAATCGAACGTCTATTTTCCGATTACCGATGGGTGAGGATGTGGGCATTGTGTTCTTCTCTTACCCACACCCGCATCCAATTCAAAATAACAGACGTTTTTTGACGTGAGTCAACACATTCGAATGTGCTCTTTCAAATGAAACTGGGGTGTGGGTGAATGATAATAATAATAAAACAACGCACACCCACACCCACACCCACCCTCAAGAACATTCAACATCCTTATTATCACGAACCAGTTGATTCTTCTTACCACTATTTTCATCATTTTTAATTTGATTATGTTCACTATTTTCAGCACCATTTTCAAAATCCGAAAATGATATTATTTCAAGTATTTGAAGTGGAATAATTTTGTTATTTTTACGTTTTTTTCTAATTGTCTGATAACAACTAGATTTATCAACATTGTTGAATTGATGAGCAGCACATTTAGTCGTTGAATATGGTTTAGGTGCCGTTACGAAGTGTGTACGCTGGTCTGAAACGAAATTTAATTTTGTTAAATCTTTAATTCCAAAAGGTTCAACAGCTTTTTCAATAACTCAGAAAGACACAGAATAGTGATGCACTTTGAAAAGAAAAAGAAGCCACGGTAATAACACTTAGAGCAGTTTTATTATTTTCAGTAAATGGCACACCACAAAGGTCATAAGCAGAAAACTGATACTTATCATCAGTAAAGCATATAGATATACCTAAGTATGAAATCTGACGAAATTTATCTGACCATAAATCTGGACAAATAGTTACAGCTTGATTTTCTAAAGGTTCTATTAACTGTTGTCGAGTTTTCAATCGGTATTCATCAGCTAATTTAGCAACATATAACAAAATACTATGAGCATTTTACAAAACATCGTTGCCATGAATATTTCTATATTTTGAACTTATAATAAGATAGAAGAATGAATAGTGAAATATTTGGGTGTGTGTGAGTGAAGATGTGCGTGTAGGTGTAAATCGATAAGAGACATTCACGCACGCATCCAACCGCATCTTCACATCCACACCCTCAAGATATTGCAGAATTTTTTATCTTTATACATAGGATTCAAACAGTTATGAAACTTTATTAGTTTTTATTAAATACGTAAATGAAATCAAAATTTTCATGCGGAAATATAAAGGTGATGCTAATAAGTAACGAAAAAAGTATAGTCTGTCTCTTTAACAACAGTTTCTATGCCATCTTTAGCAATTGGGTGATCAAGAGTTGCGTCTCGAATTGATGCAGTATATAATTATCCCAATGACGAATCCTGCAATTATGAGCCCAAGTATAACTCCAACTACAATAGCAATTGCAGGATAGTTAGCTACAGAAAATATAAAAATTCTTTAATTGAACTGCTCAATAAATTGTATGAAATTCTTTAATGTTTTCTTCCTTACTATTACTATCACTATCAGATGTGATTATTATGATCCATGGAGTGGTTGTAATTGGATAAAGTGTTGGTGTATAAAATGAACTTCTAAATAAAAAAATCGTATTTTTCGATGGCTGTTGACTAAAAAGTAAAGAGGGTAATATATTATAAGAATAAAACTTACATATCGACGCATAAATTATCTATAGCAAAGGTTGTGTCGTTTTCTTGCGCAGAAAACATAGGATTAACAATTCCGCCCGAAGTAGTGAAACTAATGGTGTCAATATAAGTCCAATTTAATACTATGAACGAAGAAACATTCGTCTGGAGTATCACTGTTTGTTGATGAATTGTTACTCCATCTCGTTTTCCATGCATTGATAAAGTCAAATTATTCCTAAATAAAGCAACTGTAATAAATGAGTTTATATTAAAAGCATAAGAAGCTGCTGGAGAACTAATGGTCATGGGATTTCCATAATTATTATAAGCGACATATAATTCACTTGAAAGAGCTGTATGATCACCGTTTTGTGAGTTGAAATAGGGAATAAACATGTAAGCGACATTAGACCAAACTAAATCGAAATAATTGTTTGGTATCGAAGCTGTATCAGATACTTCAGGCAAATCATCGAAAGTTATAAGTGTATTTGGAGTTGTACAGTTGTAGTCACTGCGGACGATGACAGGAAATGATAAACATAAAATGAGAAAAGCAACTGAATACATCTCTTTGTGCATTGTTAACTGGAATTATAGTATTGAATGAAAAATGAAAAGTTTTGTTTCTATACGAACAAAATATTTTTCGATTCCTTCTTTCACATAAAAGTACATCAGTAAGCACTTTATTTAACGACGCATTTGTGTTAAAAATACACAAGTCGGAAAAAAGTCTTGCTCACTTAGAGTATGGCTGTCAATGTGGGAGAGCAGACAGGCACCAAACCCAAACTCAAACTCAAGCTATTTGAGGATGTGGGTGAGAATTTGGGTGTAAGTCAAAGTGTGGGTGAGGGTGTTAGTGAGAGGGTTTGGATATTTTCTCTTTATGGACGTCTATACCTCACGCTCAAACTCGCAGCCACACCTACACCCTATCAGTATAACACTTCCTCTGGTAGAGAAATGCTAAACTCTGAGCTCACACCATAAAAATATTACATTTGAAAAATTCCGTAACAGCTAGTTTTTTTTTCAATAGCCACATTTTGTATCAAATAGAATAAAAAAATTTATACCAATATTAGATCTAAATAGTCTGTGTGTACAGCTAAAATTTTTAGAGTGTTCACATTTATTAATCAGAACATATGAACATTGCAATTTGACAAAACGGAATTCCGCAATGCTGATTTCGCCGATATATAATTCTTATACTAATAGTTTAATACATTTAGGTGTTCTCATTGCATTAGCTTGTTGTTGTTATTTTAGAAGCAAATATTAAAGAAGACGAAGAAACATTTTCTTCATTAATGAACTGTTACTCTTAACGCATCAAATGTTGAAAACAATTTTACCTTTTTGTTTACAATGAAGTAATGAGTATCATAGTGTTTATTATTCTTTCTACTTTTTTGTAAAGAAAAAAAAAAGTATTGCACATTATTCTCTCACTATGAAATAAAAACGAAAAAAATTATCATTGAATTATATGGTCAATACTTGATTATTCGAACTTGTATGAATATTTTTATCATTTTGATAAAAAGTTTTTTTCTAAAAATCTTTTGTTTTCATGGAGAAACCTTTGAACTACTTTTGGTAATCAAATATGAAATATCATTTTTTTTAAGACATTGAGTGAGAGATTTTTATGGTTTCCTGTACCAAAATCACATCTAATTTAAAACCCATGGTAATCAATGGATTCTGCATCAAATGACATATTAAACACTACGAGTTTAGGAAAAACTGAATTGTATTCATAAATACCTCACCAACTTGATATCATGATTTATTCAAAGAGACGAATTATTCTGTATACTGTCTAAGTACGTTCGATGCTTAGTAGCTCATGTAGTTTTACAATTGATGTCTGCCATTTGAGTCGAGATTAGCATAATCTGACAATCTTCATGTATTACAATGCATCAGATCAAAAGTAAAGATCGTGATGAATGCGGCGAATTATTTACAAAATGCTGAAAACAGGATATGTCAGAAAATTCCAAAAAAAGATCTTATTCTCATTCAAAGTTTAATTCAAAAGAAAAAATGTGTGTAAATTTAATAATAATATGAAACAATTAAATTTATAATCAGTTGAATTTGACCATCTAAAGGTGGGTGTGGGTGTTACTATACTACTCTTTCCTCATCTCATTCATCCATTCTTTTAGTTTAGTTAAAATATAAAGTTTATATAAGTGAAGTTGGTTTTTTTTCTGACAACAAAAAGAATAACAATACAACAGATGAGACAAACTACAATGAATATTCTCAGAAATATACGTAAAAATTTATTACAATGCTTGCTATCTGATATGTTATTAAATAAGTCTGTTATATTGCCATAATTGGATGAATACGAAGATGTTGCCTGAATGTAAGAGTAAATAGTGCACGCAATTGAGGTGTTAGACAAGCTGTCGCCATCGGTAAAATTGATAATGATAAAGTGAATGTTAGCCACTGAAAGTGATAAATCCATGGATATAAATAACCACTGATAAGATACCAGAAATATAATACCGTTGAAGGAAAACTCAACATACAAAGCATTCCAATGAGAATAAGAATGCGACGAAGAACAGTTAAGTCATGTTGATTTCCTAGTTGACGATTTTGGTGAATGAAAATACTTCTGTTCTGTTTCATGTAATATACAATGTAAAAGTAAATTGATCCAATGACAATCATCGGAAAATAATACACAATAATACCGATATTTATTATTCCATGCCAATTAGTATATAATATTTGACAATAATAATACTGTGGGATATAATCATAATGCTGAAGAATTAATGAAGGTATCAAAACAAGAAAATCTATCAACCACTGGATTAAAACGAGTCGAAACATGAATTGAGAACTATACAATTGTTTATGTTTGTAGAAAACCACACGAAATAAACGAAAACATGCTTGAATAAGATATGAATGATAGAGTGCAGCAAGTGCAACAGCAACGAGATAGCAACGTGCGTAACACCACCAACTGTTAAAAGAGATATTTTCATGCAAGACACCATACAAATTATGTGCATAAGTGTCTAATAAGAGTAGACAGGAAATCATGCCGGCTAAATAGTTATTACAGATGAGACAAGTTGCTGTACTAACAGGACGTTGATATCGATAACAAAAGATTAGAAGAAGTATTCCAAGTGACGTTAAAGTGCCAGTTAATACAAAAATGAGTACACTTAAATCGATGATAATGCTTGGAATATTGCTCATATTATTTGTTCTATTACTTTTATACAATTGTGCAATAAAGGAATTTTTTTAAGGACTATGATGTGCGATATTTCTGACGACTGGTTTTTAATTATATGAGTGAAAAAGAAAAGATGAGAAAAACAATCGTTTTATCATTTTATGGCAACTTAATTCGTACTTGACATGTTTACATGCGAAGCTTTTCTAATTATGAAAAAGAAAATTATTGCAATTTTCAGTATTACTTCTATCTCCAAGAGTTAATCAAGAATATTAATGATAGCATTGCCATGAGTACACTAAAAGATATTTTGGAAAACTAATTCTGAACAGCTTGAGAAACTACAAAGGAAAGATATTCACTTCTGTTAAAGGCTGAAAATAAATGGAAGATATGGCCTGCATGAAATTTTTCCAGTTCCAATATCCCATGGATAAAACCAGATAAGAGCGTTAAGATTCAAGAATGAAAGAAAATAACTTAAAAGAAACGTATCAAATCATCTGATGCAAACGAATCTTCTAATGAATTGTGATCTAGTTTTACTATTCTAAGTATAATAGAATTTATTAACAAGAAACAAATTTAACGCGTAATTATGAATAATATCTTCAAAGTTCAATCAGCATGATTTAAGCTGAAAATCTCAAGGTAACAATTCATCTTGTGCGTACTTCCCAGTCTTCGTTAAAATCCAGTGCAGTCCAGAATAATCACAAGCGATACTATACATTGCGAGTTAAAAAGTGCGAGGTTCCACGGCCAAAGCGGAGTTTCTGCCTGAAAAATCGTTGCTCAGTCTAGTTGATTAATCAGACGAACGCGTCACATGTAGTTTTTTTCATTTTATCGTTCATAACATCATGAGACGTCGTATTTCGGATTTATTATCAGCCAAACAAATAAAGCGCCAGTATTCAATTCCAAACCCTTGAACTAGATCCATTTCGATATCGCTTGCTTCCTTATTAAATAAGAAGGCTACTAATGTATGATTCGAACCCGAATATTTATTCGTCAATCGATAGACGTAGGAGATGGCGATTTCACAGCGATCTTCTTTGAGATTTTCACCTTCGATATGTTCATCGAGACCTAAAGTAAAAAAAACAATGCGATATTTGCTATTTCTTGAAGTGTGAGTATGGGGGGTGAGTATGAATGTGGATGGATGAGGGTGAATGTAGACGTGGACGTATAGGTACGGATTAATTTGCTTCTACACCAATATCCACACCCATATCCTTGACATGTTCTTATAAATAATCTATTTAACGAAACGGAAGTGTACCTTTTCTGCTTTAATTTCATAATTTTTTGCATCTTTAAGTCTATTTCTACAATATTCAATACCCATTTGTGTAGTACAATCATCATCCATCAATAAAGACATTTGAGCAACTAGTAATTTTTCATTTAATATAGAAATCTTTTCCATTTCTCGAATCATTTG
>CAJNOI010001365.1:0-13637 GCA_905250115.1 Adineta steineri | reverse complement strand
TCTAGAAATTGTTCTTCGAACGAAGTCAAATACAAGAACAGAATCTTCCTATGATTTATTCATCTATTATCTATTTTTTTAATATTAAACTGTTCTAGAAATTGTTCTTCGAACGAGATAAAATACAAGAACGTAATCTTCGTGTGACTTATTCATCTATGATTTGTTTGTGAATGTCAAACTATTGTAGAAATTGTTCTTAGAACGAAAAGAATATATCTGTACACAATTTTCTTATGACTTATTCATCTGTCGTTTGTTCATTAATCAACTGGTCGAGTAAAAGTTCTATGTAGAGTGAATAAAATAGTTGGATCAAGTATTTGTGCAAAGAGTTTATAAGTCGCATATGCTTATCAATCACCCTAGCTCGTATAAATATTCCTTCGAACAGTATAAAATACTTGAACATAATTTTCATATGAGTTATTCATCTATCGTTATTTTTTAGTCACTAGTGCATCTTTTTGACACTTTTATGTAGTGAATTACATATTTGAATGGATTTTGCATAACGATGGTAAATATATATTCCTAAAACTATTTATTTATTTATTTATTCAAGATATAATAGTTCTAATATTGCATTTTATTTTTTATATATTCTATCACATTACTATCCCAAGTAATTTCTAATATTCGACTGAACGCTTCTTTGTTTTCTTCATAGGAATCATGGATTGTAATTATTCGCATCGAAAAAGCAGAACATTAATTCTATTGAACTATTTACTTTATTTCATATATTTAATCTACCATTTTTTTCTTTTTGCTTTTTCATATTTTATTTTTTCATTTTTGTGCTTCAATTTTTTTTCAATAAAATTAATTACTTAGAAATATATTTTATTTGTTATCTTTCTTAAATAACACAAGTGATATCATTGAAGCAAAATACATAAAGAAAATCTTTGAATTAATTTGATATATCCATTTCATATCTAGGTTTTATGATACTATTGTATCATCTATATTTCTTCGTTTTGTATGGGTTTTTACTTTAGTGTTTCAGCTCTCATATATTGTTACATTCTGATTTTGCTGTTATCTATATGTTTTTGTTTTTCCTTTGTTATTTTTCTCAACGTATAGTTTTCTTTTTTTTTCTCTCACTGTTTATTATGCTTATTTTTCTTCTGTTATTGCTTTTTTTCATGTTCTCTGTACTATCAAGCTCTAATGGTCATCAGTTTAAGCGAAAATAAATTTTTTTTTTACTATGATTGCTTGCGATTGAGTTTGATATTAAATGAAACGAAACTACGATTGAAATTATCATATTTATTCAACCATGACATTTGTCTACACTCATGGTAGAAAGTAAAAGAATAAAACTCGCACACGTTGTATAGAGAGAA
Organism: Adineta steineri; assembly: GCA_905250115.1. NCBI lineage: Eukaryota > Metazoa > Rotifera > Eurotatoria > Adinetida > Adinetidae > Adineta > Adineta steineri. Next base: position 12,279 of record CAJNOI010001365.1, on the reverse strand, counting down.
AGAGAACAGAACAGAAAAATGTTGATAATAAAGGTGATACGCGATGATGACTAAGAACAGATGGTGCGTGAGTATTAATATGTAAAATTGCTTTATAAAAAAAAATAAATAAAATGAATTTGATGTGTATATGAGACAACAAGTGCTTTTTAGTTGAAAACTATTCTCACTTACTTATGAACTATTTCGTATGTTAATTGATCCATTAATTAAATGAAGAATCAATATAAAAACAACAATAGTTTTGATATAAATTTATATTTTGATGTAAATATTTTTAATTTTAATACAAATTAAAACATTCTTGATCTTATACGATCATTTTCAACCTTAGATATTGGAAAAAAATTTACAATTAATACAAAACCAAGAATAAGAAACTTATTCTTGTTTAATCAAAATCAATATAAATATAATTCAAATCATCAAACCATAATACCAGTTAACTTGTATTTTATTTTGATTTTAATCACTGAAGTACTTTTGTATTGATTGTAACATATTTTACATTATCTAAGGTTGAAAATAGTCGTATAAGATTGAAAAATTCCTATACTAAAATAAAAATAAAAATATCTGTATTAAAGTTATTTTTATACGAAAACTAATTAAAAATCTCAACCTTACATACTTTATCTTTATTTTACTTTAAAAAGTAAAGTAAATATATCATACTGTAAACATTGAAAATAGAGTAGGATTATTGCAATAAAACAATATTTTGCATATATTCATAAAAGAAAACACATTTCAATTTGACCTGTTTTTATATTTATTATAATATAGAATCATATTAAAGAAGCTTAGAAACTTTGTAAGATTATTTAATTATGATCCTTGATCTAAAAAAAACTCAAGAAACCTAATTAGTAGTTTCAATTTTTATTACTTAGTTTTACTTCATCCGATAAAGGAAAGATACGGTCTCTCTCGTAATTGAGTATTTCGTGCATATTTTAGAAAATGTTATAATTTTTTAATACATAGTGACATTGGTTAGTACTGAAATGAATACTACACTGCAGAAAATATTGTGCATAAGTGATGACCTAAAGTAATTAATTGACCAGTTCTAATTTTATTCATTTTCAAAGATGTAACAGAAGCAATTGTTTGATAATGTTTGATGTAAACCGTATCAAACAATATTAAGCCGCTGATTTTGTATTGAATTCATATGAGGAGTCATACAATTCTCGATGATATTATTTGTGTGTATTATCACAACTATATCTTGAGAATAGCTTAATGAATCGAGTTGAAATTTTGTGTAAATATCTATGGCTTCTAATTCTAGTATTAAGAACGTTTTTAGACGAAATATTTGCCTTGTTGATTTTTCACAGATATCCGTTATGAAAGTAAGTATGTCTGTTTTGAACTCTTTTGTAACTGACTATCTGGAGAACAAAACAGTGCAGCTTTAAAATTTGTTTGTTCAGGAAGTCCTCAATAATATCACATTTCAGGAAAAAAATTCAGCTTTTCATTGTGAAACATGCATCTATGGCAATCTTTTCAAAATCGCTTTTTTTGGTAAAACTTCTCATTTTGACAATACAATTAAACAATAACATGACGCATACAGCTGCATTAAAATAAACTGAAGATATATTTTAAAGGAAGCAATAGTAAATTAACAAAAAAAAAAACATTATTTTGATGAAATATATAAGTTTGAAAAGGTATATCTATAATATTATCGTTTAAGTATTTATCGAATAGACAATAGAATTTTGTGTAGAATAACAAAGAATGTTTTCTGAAAAATTAACTGTTACAAGAACACTCTAATCTTGAGGGTGTAGGTGTGTTAGAGTACGATATGACATTTATACTCATACCCACACCAACACCCTGAAGAATATCTAAAATACTACAAGTAGTTTGTATAGAATATTTGTAGAAAATGTTGGAATAGTTTGATAAAATAATGATAGAGAATAAATATTTGCAATCATTGACGAAAGATATACATTAACCTAGAAAATTCGATCGTTTATCTGTTTATTATATCGATTGAACATGGTACGTAATTCTTACACGATATTTTGAAAAAATAAATCTTCCTTTTTTTTGCAGAAAGTTTATCAACAATTCGCGAAGTCTTTATATGACAATATCGATACTTCCATTTTTTCATTTTTCATAATTTTATTTCGCTGTTTATCGATTCTCGTGAATATCCCTAGGACAATGGTTCCTGAAGCAGGATTACATGAAATCTCCCGCATACCACGGAACCGGCCGTTTCTGTGCCGGATTATTCGACCTGGATCGTGCAAAATACATTAGAGATACTAAGATACAATCAATGGCCAACTCGAATAGTTACTACACAACAAGATTTAATGATAAAGTCTCAATTATTACGAATGAATTATAAATATTCTGTTGTATTAGTTCTGACTGAATATTCATCCATGTTAATATTAGAATATTTTTTGATGCAATTGCTTACAAAAATTCAAATTATATTTTGCTCATCGTTATGTCTGTTATCATTTCCAAAATCACAGATGCAATGATTTTGATGATTCTCAACGACCGATTAATGGACGACATAGTTGCTTATGATTTCTTCATAAATATGAAATTTATTATGAATTTTTCACTTTTTATCTTCATCGTGCTGACTATGTGTCTGTTGATTAATTTGATATTATATGGTTGATGATTACTGTAATAAAATTATAACAGTCCAAAAGACTTTTCAAAGTGATTGACATTTTTTTTAAAGAATAAGCTATTTAAATCAGCAGAACACATTTCTATACGACACGAAATTTTCATCAAAAGCTTCTTGCTATCACGATAGGATATGTTTATAGCAATTAATTGATGTTTCACGTGAACGAAAATCTTTTGATCATACGGAAACTAATAAAAAAATAATGAAATAATGTGGGTGTGAATGTGGGTATGGGTGTGGGGATAGGTATTGAGAGAATAGATTACCCACACCGACACCCACAACCATACCCACATGCACACTCACACCCCACACCCAGTCATATAATAGCCACCTGATGAGACCGTGAGATTCAGTCGAAACTGGTTGTGGATCAGTATTATATCAAACTCATCCCCAAACTCAATTCTGGTGAAAAGATTGAGCGAAACAAAAAATATTTGAATTATAGCAAGCGTTTACGTCATCTGATTTTGCATCCATTATCTACACTGTAAAAACAAGTAACGTTTGTCTAGAGACTCGCTTAGTTCTTTCTCGTAGAAACCGTATTCTACATTACTAAGGTTTTTGCTTATGCAATTTGGAAAAACTAACACCAGATTTGTATTCCAAGACCCGTACTACCCTTCGGTCGGTTCTTATGAAAAAAACCTTTTTTTTATAAAAATTGATCCTCTGTCTAAAAAAATGACCCTTATAAAAATTTTAAAAAGCTAACATCAGATTCGAAGTTCCCGCATCGAAATATCCATAGAAATGTCTTTTTTAAAAATCGATTTTCGAATTACCCTCTGGTCAAACGTTCTCGGAAGTATCTTTAAGATTAATAATATTAATTGTTAAGTAATTTTTAACTGATATTTAACTAAAACTAACCTCAGATTCAAGTTTCGCGCCCCCGATTATCCTTTAGTTAAACTTTTCCGGAAGTATCTGAAAAATGATATTTCGATGTTTTTTTCATCCTGCGGACATACAAGCAGGCAAGCAATCAATCAGACAATTTATGTTTACTGGACTCTTCTCTACGAGAAAGAGATAAAGCATCGAATTATGAACTCTTGAAAAGGATTGATAGTCGCGACATGAACTTTTTTTAGGTTTATGGACGTAATGTACCCTATCATAAACCTTATTTTGCATAAATTTGGCAAAGGATTCTTATACGTTGCACTTTCATAAACCCTCTAGGATAGATGAGCATTGATATACCCTTACAGGATTTGTCAATTTACCCTTTAGAAAAACCGTAGGAAAGAAAAAGCGGTTATCAAGGGTTTATGAAGTTAATAAACCTTTCAAGGGTATATGAAAGTGCAACGTATAAAATACGCTTCCTATAACTTATGAGGTTAATAAACCCCTAAAAAGGGCTTATTACTCTGCGATTTTGTTTACACTGTATACTGTTAGAACAACTAGATGGTCTTGCTCATGATCTATTATGTTTTTTTCTACTAGTTGTTTTCTTCTCAATGTGCATGTATGTAGATGCTCTTCATAGAATAAATATACTCAACAATAATAAGACTCTCGATTATTTTCCTGTATACTAATTTTCGTAACATCTAATTTTTATATCGATGAATTTTCGTATTGATCAGTTTTCGTATGGATCAATTATCGACGATTAATTTTGTTTGATGTTTTTTCATTCGATCATTTCCCGCTTTCCTGTCAGAACTACATGACGAGAGTCTTTAGGAAGATCGAAACGCATTGTAGTGTACTAGACACGCCCACACCCTTTTCTCTTATCTCATCCAAGTCTACCTTACGTAAAGAGGCTCAATTCGAAAACGATTTCACACCTCTAACGATTCTGTTCTTACGTGAAGACAGCTTCGAGAGTTTTATACGAAACCATCTTGGTGAAACTTTTTTCACCGCTGTCTCGAATGTATCTTACGAAACCGTTTTTGTCAAAAATATAATATATTTCTTCTATACTTCTACTCGATTTAATACGTCCAAATAAAAAAAATGTTCTGTTTTTGGTCTTTTGCGGTCTTATTTACTTCAAACAAACTACAAATTTTCTTACTCGTTCGTATATTTCTTCATGTAATAGGTAACACGGCGGACGACAGAACAGAATAGCGCACGTTACTCGTTTTACCTTACGCGAAGAGGGTTATAAAGGAAAGATGGTTATCGCCGCGTCAGTCGTCAATCAAACGTGCGCCAAACAACGTAGTTCTTTGTCTATACGTCTACTTGACGAAGTATTTCGAAATGGTGCAATACCTCCTTTTTATTCTTATGGGCTCTTATTCGCTTTCCCCGACTCTTTTTCAGTTGCAAACATGAAACAAATCGACTTTAAGTATAACAAATTATTTTAACTTCTCGCTTAATTATAAAATTGAAAAGGATACGTGACGGTAAGACCATTTTTTCTTCAAAATATTTTTTTCAAAAAAAATTACATATTTGGAATTAACATTAAATTCTAAGTAAAATGGTATACTTTTAGTGTGATAAAACGACTTTCACTTTTCACGATTCATTGAGCAGTTACAAGGAAATTCTAGACTATTTAGAGGTTTTCTCGCACAAATTTTAGTAAATCTAGTAGAGTATGTCCATAGAAAACCACCAGATCTATTCAGCAGCCTCCATCGATTCGGATGAAACTTTCGGGGTTTGTAGAGCTTTTCAAGCTGAACATTTTTGTATAAAAATCTTTTCAGTTTAATCTTTCCTTTGACGAGATACCAGCCAGATACTAAGAGCATCTATTTTCGTTTTTTGCAGTCTGTTGAAAAACAAAAAGTCGACCATATACCGGAAAACCATGCATATTTCACCATAGCTTATTTGGAATCCATAGCTTTCAAAAAAAAATTAGTACTCTTTTTAGTCTCTATTGCGCCTTCAAGATTGGCCTCGAAGTACACAAATCGCGAAGATTGTTGAGAAAATTTTCTAATAAAACGGGAATGAACGGAAGAGGCCATATAGATACTCTCTAAAAAAAAGGTGCCATAGTCAACCACAAAAGGCTCTAGCTCCTCGCTAAAACCTTTTATGGTTCTAGATTTGGGTACCATTTTCCGAACCTTTTTTTAAGTTTCAGAAAAAAGTTGGGTGGGGATGGGTGCGTATGTTTTTCCGTAATACAGATCCACACCCACCTACTGTTATCGATTCTATTCTCTGTTAGCTACGCTATTATTTTTCACTGTGACAGTCAATATCTCATGCTTTCATTTAGACGATACACAATAGAGCATGGCACAGCCCTCGTCACAAAAACATTTCATCTGCCCGTTTTCCGGTTGTGATAATCGGTGTGATGGTAATCATTCGGATCCTTGTGATGGTCTGAGCCCTCGTCCTACTCATGTTGAGGTTGTGATTTATGATATTGGTATGCGTAGGCCTCAATGTGAAAAATGTATAAATCCTCAAGATGATCGTTTTGTTCGTTATACCTGCCGAAAATGCTACTATCATTTTTGTTATGCTTGCTGTTTCAAATGAATATCATATATCGACGATTAAACATTAACTGATTGATTATTTTTTATTTTAATTCGGTATTTTGTTCTTCTCTTTTCATAAACATTAACGGTTCTTTTTTCGGAAATTTTTTTTCGGAGCTTCTTAAAAGAGATACTTTGTAACTAAATATCATAGCTATTTGAAGCTTCATAGTTGTTGAAAATTTGGCGCCTTCACAACAGTATTGCAGCTAATTTTGATTCAAGTAACTATTTAAAACCTATGGTTATTTAGCCCTAAAACGCCCACATGGAGTCCACGCGGACTCCAACCATCTTGAGGGTGTGGGTGTGGGTGTGTGGGTGTGGGTGTGTGTGTGGGGGTGGGTGGGTGGGTGTGGGTGTGTGTGTGTGGGTGGGTGGGTGTGGGTGTGTGTGTGTGGGTGGGTGGGTGGGTGGGTGGGTGTGGGTGTAAGCGTTCTTGTCATGCTACACCTATACCCACACCCATTTATCTCAGATTGAATTTGAATCTCATTAAAAACATAAGCTGTAATGAGTTCATCATTACCCAACTCAATATGATTTTAAGATATTGCATTTTAAGAAAAGGAACAAAAACTGACCAAAAGTTAAAACTAAATAAAAACGAAGCTGAAAAAATTACTCCTCTCGACATCTCTATGTAAATTTAGTTGTGGTTTGCCCATTGTCCAGAAATCATCTACTCCATACATACTTGCATTAACTGAATATAATGCATTAATCCATTGTCGTTTAACAAACTGACTTGATTAAGAAAAGAATAATTCGTCATTTGTCTTTTCAAGTATTTATTTCTTATATAAGATCATTCAAAAAGAAATTCACATGTTTTCCGTAGCAAAAATAATTCGAAGTGATTCAAAAAAAATTAGATTGACTTTCAGCAAAACGCATAATGAAAAAAAGAGGAAGTTTCACAAAGATCATCACGAAATAATATGTTTGATGTTCATCAAATATAAAATTTGTCTGTCCGATTGAATATTCGAGAAGAAAGGCAAGACAAGGAAATGGAACACATGTAGCTTCGATACACCATTGACGTACTTTAATCCAAGTTACTTGTGTACCACTATTTGACAATCCAAGCCAATGATATATACAGCAAGATAGAATGTAAACAAACATTAGTAAAACTTCCTTGATTAATACAATCGCTAAGTAAGTAAACCTTTTAAAAAAGGTGAACAGGATCCCAAGTGAATATTTGATTGCCTTATATGACACATATAACGAAAACGACTAGAGATTATGAATAAAATCGCAAAGCCACAAATGAAACCAACATTAAGAGGAACAAAGCACATTTGAATTATTGATACAACTGTAAAATGGTTCTGTAAACGCGATCGCATATTAATGAGACATGTCATTCGTTTGTTGCTCACTATCATAAGTTGAATCGAAAACGAAGATAACGTTTCATGCATTGATAACACTGATATAATAATAAAAAAGGAAACAATTCCGTTTATATCGTCCGTCTAGAAAAAAAACAGTCTAACATATGTGAAAGATGTTCGTCGAGTGTGACCTTCAGTCAATAGTGTCTCTTCTCCCTCTTATATAATTATCTAAGAATAGCAAATATTAATGATGAAGTAATGTATTTCTTTATTAGTTTTCGTATGATCAAAAGATTTTTGTTCACGTGAAAAATCAATTAATTGCTATAAACATATCATGAGAATGGGCGTGGCTGAGGATGTGGGTATATTCTGTCTTTTGACTCACACCCACACCCATCAATAAAAATAAGTCTTATCCCTTATATTTTCTGTATGCGTTTTTCTTTCTTTCTACAAATTGTTCGAGATAATAAACTACGGCTGAACAAGTCAGTTCATCACACAACTTTTTTTATCATTGAATATTTGATCAAATCACGGTGAAGTAATACGCATCCACCATTAAATGACAATGTTTCAGAAAGAGATCAGCGAATCTATCGGATGAGCATTACTTGTTGAACATATGTAAACAGAAATATAATAAATCAAATACTAAACATGAGTTATAAACAAGACTATATTCCACATATAAATCGTAACGAGCGGATCAGAATAAATAAATATCATCTATAATTCATTATAGAACAAGATATTTTTTTACAAAACGTACAGATTTGATCATGTCAAATAATAGTTTAATACAAGTAAAAATCGATGAATAGATGAAAAAGTAATACATTGATATCTTTCTTTTAACCTAGATTATATACCGAGAAAAAAAAGAAACATTTACTTCATTGATTGTAATACTTATTTTTTTTTCGTTACATTTACACGTGTTTTTTTCTGTTATTTTTTTTTCATTACGAACGATACAAGGACATACAAGTTCCATTTTCATTTACTCTATAATCATTATATTTTACTTACGTGTAAGAAAGAAAAAGTACATGTAAATATCACGTAGCAAATATACCATGTCATTATTTATTACGTATATTTATATAGTCAATTTTTATATACGCATCAATAAAAATAACTCATTTTATTGTATATTTGAGTATAGTTCTTTGAAGAATTGATTTTATTCAATAGATTAACTTTTAATCTCAAATGGTTGAACAAGTAGAACAAAATGAGAATACAAATAATGGAGATGAAAAGAAAGGAGCAAAGCGTAATTTCATCATGATCTGTTTGGCATATGTTTGTTCATATACTTCATTGAATGCGGTTATTAGTTTACAATCGAGTATCAATACCGATGCAAATATTGGTCTGTATTCACTAGCAATTATGTATGGTAGTTCATTGATTACATCGCTCTTCTTTACGACTCCTATTGGATATATTTTCGGATACAAATGGTCGATTGTTAGTGGACAATTTGGTGCTATGATATATGTTGCATCCAACATGTATCCAAAACAATGGCTAATGTTTTCAAGTAAGTATACTAGCAATATGAATCGTAAACGATAGATAAACACTTTTGTGTTCAGCTGCAGTAATATGTGGAATATTTCGTGCCTGTATGTTTATGGCTCAAGAAGCGTATGTTTCTATTCTTGCTGGTGGTGGAAGTGAGGACGACGATAATGATGATGATAATGACACGAAAAACAGAAAATATTTTAGTATATTTTTTTCTGCATATCAATCCGGTGAGTTAGATCAGAATAAATAGTTTGATTTTATTTGTATATTGACATGGTAACATATAGCGGAGATTTGGGGAAATCTTATTTCATATATCGTCTTAAGAAATGTTCCAACAACTACAGAAACAAATCTGGAACAATGTGGAGCAAATTTCCTAGAAAAAGAACATGAAGACCAGCAAGAAAATGGTCATATATCTTCAACAATAGTATATATATCTTTCACAAATCATTGTTTTGTATTGATTTGTAAGTGTTACAAATTATTTTAGACATACATTCTCTTCAGTATATTCGCTGGAGTAATTATGATATCCGTGATATTGGTGGTTTTTTTTCTCAATCAGAAACGTGATATTAAAAGTTAGTATCGATACTCACGATATTTTATCTCATCAATGTGCAATGTGATTATTTTTATTGAAGAAGATAATTCTAAAAATATATGGCACAAATCAATAGAATCTTCATCATTAACATTAAAAACATTGATCAAACCTATGCATCTGATCATATTTCCGCTTGGATATTGGACAGAATCGGCACAAATATTCTTTATGGGATCGTTTACTAATGTAAGTTAGTTAAATTTTGACGATTAAAAGTATTGAATTTGAAATTGATTTCGAAGAGCTTCATTACTTGTTCTGTTGGCGTTAAATATGTTGGTATGTTTATTATTCTATTTTGGCACAATCTCTCATACCTTTTTAGGGCTAATTATGACAATGTATGGTGTGACTGTTACTCTATCTTCGATAGCTATCATCTTTTTAGTCAAACGAAAATATAGTCGTCCAGCATGTTTCGTGGTCGCAGCATTGTTGAGCTACACCGTATTTATTGTTATGCTAATATGGAAACCAGCATCGTCACAAACTTATGTGCTCTTCATTCTTCCATGTTTATCAAGTATTTCAACTGGTATCACCGAGCCTTTTATAACAGGTTAGACTATATAAAAGTATAGAGTCCTCTTTCTCTGTGATCACTTTTTCTTTAGCTATGTATAATTCAGTATTTCCTGGAAAGAAAGATACAGCTTTCTCATTATTAACATTTGCTCAAACTGCAAGTTGTTTAGCTCTTCTACTCTATGCATCTGTGTTGCGTGTTCGTATACAAATTATTCTCCAACTTATTTTTCTTACTTTGGCCATATTATCCTATATTATCATTTCAATCAAACAGTATCGATCTTCAAACAACAACAATGATGAACAACAAATCTCTGTTTTAAATGATCTCGTTATGATTCCTTCGATTAGCGAAAGACTATAGAATGGATATTTCATTCTGTGTATAATAATATTATGACTCATCAGAGGTCAAAAGAAGGATCCGTGTGGGTGTGAGTATTTACTTCTTATTTTTTTTTCCTCAATAAAATATATGTACTCATAGTTCATGAGAAACAGGTGACAGACGAAACGATGATTAAGTAACATCATATAAAAAATATCACACATTTGTTTACATTAACAACTTCATCATAACGAAAGAACTCTAGTATTAGTTCTTTATTCTTTTCTGTTTGACAAGTTATGATGCAATATGTCACTTTGTCAATATATAAGTTTATATTAATAGATTGAAATTTGAGTTATCTCATCATCCATTTTTTGTTTTCTTCATGTTAACTGACTCAAATTCTAATACAACATAGAAACAAATAAAGACATACGAACAACAATAATCAAATAAACATAGAAAAAAAAAAGAAGAAGAAAATGTCTTTGAATTGAATGATGGCTTAAGTAAAGAAGTAAAAGTTAAAGAGAGGAGGAGAAGAAAAATAATAGTAATATTAGAATGTCATTTTGTTAACGACGTCGTGTTGAATTAATAATATGATTACGATTATTATTATTATTATAATTATTAATTGAACGTATTTGTGTTCGATTCGATAAAGTTGATGATGATGATGATGATGACGATGATGATAAAGTAGAATGTTGTTTGGCATGATGCATTCGTTCGAAACGTGGTGCAATAAATTTTAATTTTTGACCATTAGTATTTAATATATCATTTGTACTCATTATGTTTGATAATGTATTATTAATTATTTGTTTTGGTTTGTCAATCACAGTTGACAATGAAGCTAATTTATTTGATGTTGTTGTTGTTGTTTTTGTTGTTTTTGTTGTTGATATTGGTTTAACAGCAGCTGCTGCATATGATATACGTCGTGGCATAAGTGGTAGTGGTATAGGTAAAGAATGTTCATTGATCCGTATATTATCTCGACTATTATGATGATCATAAAGTATAGATGATTGTTGTGAATAGTCACTTCGACTAGCATCACTAGCTGATTGATAACCATCATCTGTATCAGGTGTTGATGAACGATTTAGATTTATTTGGTCATCATCGATATTATTAATCGGTAGAGTCGGTAATAGTGACTCATTAGTTGTATGACTCTCATCGTCCGATGTATGAATTAATTTTGGTGTTAAATATAATAAAGCGAGTAAACATGTAGGTAAAGTCGTTAAGAAACTACGATTAAGATTATTATTATTATCATCATCATCATCATCTTTTTCTTCGATTTTCTGTTGATGATGAATAAAAGTCGATGATGGAATATAAAATTCCGAATAATATTGTGGTGAAAAAAGTAACCAGTCCCAACAAGCAGTTATTGTTGGTGGTGATGATGATGATGATGATGATGAAGGAGAGGAGATAATAGGTACGGACGGTGTATTAATACTCATATTTTTTGTTGGTGCAACAATGACTGGATTCCAATAAGATTTTGATGTTGGTGTTGTTTGATATGACGACATTTCATCACCGTATTGATTGAGTGAAGTAGTCACGTAGTAGTTGGGAGTTGTAACTAGAAAAAAGACAAGATGATAATGAAGAAGTAAAATGACAATGAGCACGGCAGTAATAGTAAAAGCACGTATATGAGAAGAAAAAAAAAAAGAAAGACAAAAAACAGTCCTTTGAGCACCCGT
>CAJNOI010001364.1:0-15980 GCA_905250115.1 Adineta steineri | reverse complement strand
AGTGTATACACAAAGAACTGTGCTATTCGGTTAAATAAGGTTTTTTTTGAAATAAGAGTATTCGTTGGAAATAAGGTGAGAAATAATGTCTTTTTTATACAACAACATTCAACTCCATCTTTTTATCAGACATTAGTTTCATTCTTCGTTTTCTCACAATCATATAGTTTCCCAGTTACGTGAAAATTTTAAAAACAATCTAGTACAGAAAAATAATACCAGATTCTCAATAAAGATACTATACAGTGAAATCGACTAAAACAAGCTTTTCACATATAACTGTGGTTTTTCCTGTTCCTAACAAACTTTGGTATTTCTAGTTTATTTTTAATAAAAGTGCGAATTCGCAACATCATCCTAATTAATTCAACGATTTTCTGTGAGTTTTACACTTTTATTTTCAGTTGATTTTTACGCATTAGAATTTTTAAGCAGCGAATCCCTGCAGAGAATATGTTGTTAAATGAAAACATAGGTCTGTAATAGTGTCAACTTGTTTTGAATATTTTTATATTTAAAATAAGAAATGTGAAAAGAAGAAAGAAATTAAGGTTTGTGATGTGATACCTTTATAACACCGCTCACAATAGAATTACCACAGAATTTCTGAAAATAGTACATGAGTACATCATATAACTAATAAAATATTCCAGAAATGCATCGTTCAAAATGTTTGTCTTTCTGTTGATAAAATAAGTTCACATTTTGCTATTAGTGTTGAATTTATATTAAAATAATAATGTATATCCCGGTACATCTTATAATATATATATTTTCTTCCGGTTTGCTCACAAGTCTTGTAAAATACTGATCAGTTCTGCACTCTTCTCAGAATCATCAACATTCGTTTTATACTAAGATAAATTCGATACTAATACCAAAATCTTGAAGTATTTTCTAGTATGAACCAAAAAATACTAAAGTGTGTTTCAGTTAAAGCAATCGTAATACTAACCCGAAGTCCTCAATCAGTTGTTTCCTTATTTAGAAGACCGATCACACTAAGCGTGTCTAAAGCTCTGATATCAGATATCATTTGATCATTATTCTCTTGATTGACAATCTAACAATCCATCTTTATTCTAGCACCAGCATCATTTGCACAAGCTCTACTATGGCATAATGAATCTATTTATTTTACTCCTAACATATCACAAGTACCAATCCACAACATACCTTTTGTTTATTCTCTCGACTCACATCATACTTTATCAGTAAAACATCTTCGTCATGCTCTTCAACTAATCGTCGCAAAACATGAATCTCTTCGAACATCACTCATCTTTCATACAGAAAACAATCCAGTCATGCAACAAATCATTGATATGAACGATAATAATAGACAACTATTTACATTCATTGAAACCACTTATGAAACACATGAGCAACTAAATGAGATTTTACACGACGAGAAACGTAATCCTCAACTTTCTGATCTTGCTCAAGGTCTTGTCTTTCGGTGTCATATTATTTACTATAAACAAATGTCTTCAGATCACGTTCTTTCTGATGACGATTTACTTATTTTCAACTTTCACCATGCTCTATTTGACTTTTCATCGATGAATATATTTCTTCATGACCTCAATCAAGCATATACGACAGGTCAATTATTATATGATAACAACACTCTCCTACGTTATCTCGATTGTAAATACAAATAGTTCTTGTACTTTTCTCTTTTTTTAACACGTTCTTTTCTTTTATTATATAATAGATGCTGTTATTGAGCAACAAATGTCAATGACTGGTGCAAGTATGTTTTGGCTTGATGCTCTTCATGATTGTAAACTTGATCAATCATTATCACTACCATTTGATCGATATCGTCCTATGAATGAACATCGAACTGGTCGTGGAACATCTATTTCATTTGATTTCGGACAAGACCTCTCATATGACTATCTTATTCATGCATCATCAAATAACATATCAGTTGAACATCTCACATTTGCTATTTATTTCATCTTTCTCTTTAAACTAACCAATGCACAAACAGATTTATGTCTGGCTATGAACATCAATAATAATCGATATAGAGATGAGTTCAAATCAATCATTGGACTGTTTGAGAATATCATTCCATTGAGATGTCAACTAGATCCTCATTGGTGTTTTCATCAATTACTCGAACATGCTCCAGAGATAATAAGAAATAGTTTGAAATATTCATATTTTCCATTACAACGTATTCTCGATCAACATCCACATATTTCAAAACATGCATTTCTCGATACATCTCTGGAGTTTATATCATCCGAGAGTAACAATGGCACCAATGCAATAATGATTGGTGATTCTCGACTTGTTTCAGGACCTTTCCCATTCAAGATTAACGAAGATGAGATGTTAAGTACATCCGATTTCTCTCTTTCTATTTATCATGATATGAGCATCAATCAACTGTCATGCACAATCAAGGCATCACTTGACTTGTTCAATAGAGAGACAGTGGAGAAGATTTCACAACGATTTTATTCTATCTTACATCAATTATCTACATCGATTATCGACAGTCAAATAAAAAAACCTATCAATGAAATATCATTAACATTATCAAATGAACAATATCTAAGGCAGTCATTGAATAATACACAGATATCATTTTCATCTCCTCTTACTTGTATCCACCATGAATTTGTATATCAAGTAATGAAACATCCACAAAAACTAGGAGTTGAACTAGATGATCAATCATTGACATACTGTGAACTTCTATATTATGTTCAAGTATTATCTTTAACTCTTCTTAATGAATATCACGTGTTGGCAGGTGAGATCGTGTGTCAATGTGTTGAGAGAAGTCTGTCAATGGTAAGTTGATTAGGAAAAATATTAATTGATGGTAGTTTGTGAGTGTTTTTAACTAGGTAATAGGTATTATGGCAATTGAAATGAGTGGAAGTGTATATTGTCCACTGTCACCTAGAGATCCACAAAATCGTTTGCATACACTTATAGAACAAACTCAAAGTCGTTGTGTTCTTGTTCATCATTTAACTAAGATTCAATTCGATGATGATATTATTTCACTTGACATTGATTTGGTTCTGACTAATATAAAGGTGGACGGCATAGTTCATATCGATGAGTTGTCAAATGTATTAGTAGCTCCAGACACAATAGTTTACATCGTCTTCACAAGTGGCTCAACAGGAACACCGAAAGCGGTTAGTTTAAAATAGTATATTTTCTTGATGTCATGAAAATAATTTCTTTTCTCAAAGGCTCAAGTTTTGCATCAAAATTTCATTCAGTTAATGCATTCATTAGTACGCGATGATGTATTGAACGAACACGATATAATTATGCAAATAGCGCGTTGTTCCTTTGATCTTCATATTCAAGATATTATTGGCACATTAATAACTGGAGCTTCATTAGTGATGCTACATCTTGGAGGAACCATCGACTTCGACTACCTTATTGAGGTCATCAAGACGAAGACTGTTACATACTTCACAACTGTGCCAACTATGTTTCAACATTTGTTTAGTTTGTTGCAAAAATCTAATAAACTTACAGCTATAAAAACACTACGATCCCTTTGCAGCGGTGGTATGTAAACTTTTCCTGACATGTAGTTTTATGTCAAGCTTTTCTACACTTTACAGGTGACATATGTTCTGTCAATCTCGTACACTTAATCTTAAGTTCAGTCCCACATTCTTGTAGATTATGGAACTTGTACGGTCCAGCCGAAGCAACTATAGTTTCTACCTCCCATAAAGTACATATTCAAACTAATGTACGTAACATCTCAATCGGTAGACCACTTTTTAATTACCGATGCATTATTATAAATCAATACTTACAATCATCTACCACAGCTCAAGAAGGAGAATTGTTTATAGGAGGAGTCGGTGTCTTTGCTGGTTATCTTAGACGTGATGATTTAACTGCAAAAGCCCTTGTTGAAATAGATGGTCAACTATTTTATCGAACAGGTGATCATGTTACAATGGATAACCATGGTCTTCTTTATTATCAAGGAAGAAAAGATCATCAAATCAAACTACATGGACAAAGAATTGAACTTGGTGAAATTGAACGATGTTTACTTAGCATTACATCTCTATCTGGGTGTGTTGTCATGAAATGGAAAGATGATTATTTAGTTGCATATGTTCAAAGTTTTGATGTTAATGAACAGGAGTTGCGTGCATATTGTCAATCTCATCTTCCACCACATATGATACCATCCATATTTATTATACTTAATAAGTTACCTTTGAATCAAAATGGAAAAATAGACCGAAAACAACTTCCTTCACCTGTCTTTTCTTCTTCGACTTTGTTATCATCCTATGAATCTAATACTCCTCTTAATCAGTTCGAAGAACGTATACACACTATTTGGTGTCAAGTTCTTCATTCTAATCAAAATCAAATTTCTACAACTACCAGTTTTTTTAGTGCTGGTGGTCATTCACTTCGCTTCATCGAACTCTATTATCGTTATCAGTCATTATTCAGTTTTGATGCTCATTCACTCTCGATTGGTCTCTTTCTTCAGCAACCAACTATTCGACAACATGCACAACTACTTCAAACACTTCCATCTAATGATACGCAGGCAACACGATGTCAGATACTACATATCAATCAAGGTAAAACATCTTTAAATTAAGAAACATCCATCAGATATATAAACTCACTGGTTTCTCTTGTAGACATTACTTCTTTTGCTCAGGAGAGTATCTCTCTCGATGAACAAGTTCAAATTTCACATCAGGTTGCTACCTATTCGAATTTTTTCGAACATCCGTTCGTTGTGATCAATGAAAGTTGCGATAATGTTTTGTTCATTTTGCCACCTGGCGAGGGGGGTGCCGAAAGCTACTTCAACAATATTGTGCCTCATTTATCGCAATATAAACTGGTAATATTCAACAATTACTATCTGGATGTTCAAGCAAAAAATACGAAAAAAGGCTTCTCCTTCGAGGTATTAGCTCCTGTATACATAAAGTATATTAAAGAAATCCAACATGATGGTCCATATAACTTTCTAGGCTGGAGTTTTGGCGGCATTTTATCGTTTGAAATTTCTCGTCAATTGATTAATGCTGGCGAGAAGGTTGATAATATTTTTATGATCGACTCATACTTTAATGTAAGCAAGGCTTCTTTTGAAAATGGCAAAATACATCAAGTATATGTTAACGATTCAATGAACTATTATTTACCGATGATAGACAATGAACCGTTCGGATTAAATATAACCAACCGAAATACAAACATTGTATTATTTAAAGCTAACAAGATGCAGGAAAACTTTACATTGAACGATGATTTAGAATTATCATCATACTACACCAATACATTATTTAATAACCTTGACACACTAGTGAATCATGAATATATTCAGTTATTTCAAATGTATGGCGACAGTCATTCCTCTTGGATATTTAATGAAAAGCAAATTCTCAACATGTGCAACTATATAGCGAGTCTATTAGAATAAATAAAAAAGAGAACAAATACAGTAATTTTCTTGAACAGACAGTAATCATTTCAGTTTGATTTTTCTAATTTATCTTATTTTTTGTTAGTTATTTTTAATTCTTATTAAAAATCTAATAAATATCGGTATTATCACTTGTGAAACATCATAAACAAGATTAAATAAAAATAAATAAAATACGTGCACTGTATCACTTAATATTAAAGAACTACTGTTCATTCTGATTGTAACGTATTCATAGTATCGTTATCTTTCTTATCACTACTAAATTTTAATTTAAAAAAGGTATATATTTTTGCACAATATTTTTTTAACAATTCTCAATATGTTTTGCTCAGTGAAATATTATTTTCTGCGTAGTATATAATTTAAATTGTACAGTAATCAATTATACAAAATTCAGTATTTAATTATTTTCCGCTGAGTAAGTAATTTTTTCTTGTTCAGTATACCTTAATTTATTTCAGTAAAATAGTACATTGATAAGTAACACATAATCATTGAATCAATAGTGCTTTCTTGGTATTTGGTGGCTTACCATGACGTCGTTTTTCACCAAGTCTAATACTCTTATCAGTTGATGATGGCTTACAGTGATTTAACCTGATTGCAACACCCACAACATGTTTACACATAAACTTCTTTAAAAAATCGGCAATTACAAAATATTCTGACCATTTAAATTTATCGACTACTAATGGGTGACACATCATGTATCGAACGGCTCTTTTTTCTATACTGATCAAAGAAGCACCATTTAAATTTCTTCTTTGCATGAATGTCAACGTTATTAATTGTTGTTTGATGTCGATCAAGCATGCAGTTTTCAACATAATTATCCAAGGGGAAAAAAGCGATTTATGATTTTTTGATTAAAAAGTGATTTTTGTGATTAAAATTGATTTTTTTGATTAAAATTTGATTTTTAACTGATTTAAATCAGCTTTTCCCCCCTTGTAATTATCGAATTCAATCAAAAACTTTATCTTGTTCGATTTGATCCATTTATATGCATTTGTCCATAAATCTAAAGTTATTGTTTGTTTGTCTTGGTAACACTTTAAACCTCGTTCGTATGATTTGGATTATTTCTAAACAATATCGAACTCAAGTCGAAGCGAACAACAAAAAAACGCGTTTCGAACGCATCTGGTATTGTTACGAACAACGACTAGAGTTCGTGCCATACGACACCACTTAATCTGTTCTTGTTAATTAATGTCAAATCCTTGACATTGAGGGTGGGTGAAGAGAAGAGTATCATCTACATCTATAACACACCGACCCACCTACCACTCAAGATAGCATAAAGTCTCTAAATGATGACGATCCCGCATCAGTGTGCTATATCAAAAGGACTCATTATCGCTTACCAACTGACCGAAAGGAGCTATTGATTTCTAGGGTGTAGGTGGGTATGATTGTGCCTACTTAATCTTAAGAAAACATCCATACTCATACCCTTTCCGCTCGTATGGTTATAAAATGGAGTAATGATCATTTAGTTGCTTATGTTCAAAGTTCTGGTATTGATGAAAAAGTATTAGATGAATACTGTCAGTCACACTTACCACCTCATATGATTTCATCTATATTCATTATACTTGACAAACTACCATTAAATCAGAGTTGTCAGATGCTATAGTTGAAAATCTGGAATATTTTTTTTTTAAATCCGTAAAGATTTTTAGGGATCATTTTAATTCAAGAAACTTCAGTTTTTCAATCAAAGTATCAAAAGTCTTATTATAAATCTTCGCAAGATGTATTTCAATGGAAAGAATGTCGAAACATAGTAAATTTAATAAACAATAAACCATAAACTATACATTTATATATTAAATCATACGTTGTTTTTTTATACAATATTTTTTACCAGAGTGAATAAGTTTTAACAGATCCGGTTTCGATGGAAAAAAAGTCATAATTTTGCGTACAAGGTATAGATGCATTTAATAAAATCAGTAAACGTTTCTAAAACATAAATAATCAGCTAAAATGCAATTTTATATGAAAAAGATCCGAAACCGGAAAAAACTAGAAAAACTTGCAAATGGAAAAATAAATCGAAAATTGCTTCTTCCACCTGACTTTTTATCCATCGTTAGTAATTATATTAGCAATATACCAAGCACTAGTGTTGAACGACAATTACAAAAGATTTTCAGTCAAGCTTTTCATGTTGAATTTCCGCCTATTGAAGTTCCCTTTGGTCAGCTCCGTGGAACATCCCTAGATGCTATACATGCATTTACATTAATACGCCAACAATTGTGTACTAATATTGACATTGGTCTTTTATTTACTAATCCATCTATTCGACAACTGGCTATAACAATAGAATTTTTCTTGATTTCGAATTAATTACAAAAGACAGTATTGACAGCCAATCAGTCTCATGAAACACATCTTCGTTTTTCACCTTCGTTTGTTATAGAATCTATAGGTATTGCACTCCTCGTTTGTCAATGGTTATTACCAATCTTGACAATTCATCAGTGGTGTTTACTTCTTTTTCCTATCTTACTACTATTTCATCTTTTATTCTATGTCATCTGCTCATATCTACTGTCACCGCGAAATATCAAAGATAACAATATTTTCTCTTGGGATTATTATCGATGGTGGTTTTTGGATCGACTATGGAATAACAACACATTTTGGTTACAGCATATACTGGGCACACCACTCTACAATTATTATCTTCGTCTTTGTGGTGCGCGAATTAGTCTCAACACACATATTTATACCACAGCTATTGATGCTCCATGGTTGTTAGAAATTGATGATGGAAGTTGGATTGCTAATGAAACGTGTCTGAACTGTTTATATTTTAATGATGATAACACTTTCAAACTGAATCCAATTAGAATTGGATCTAACTGTTCAATCGGTACACGATTGATTTTATTTGATGGAGTTAATATGCAAAATAATATTATTGTTCAACCAATGTCATCAGTCACTGGTTTTGTCGCATCTAAAATGATTATCGATGGTGAAGAGCACAAATCTCTTCCTTCAGACATCTCTATTGTGCAGAGTAACAGATCATTCTACATATGGCATAAGATCTATCAAGTGATTGGGCTTTTCTCAATCATCGGTTTTCATTGTATACTTTTGATCATAGTACATAAAGTTTATTCAGTTAGACAAATACCAGTATTATTTAGTATTGCTTTTTGTTGGACTTTATGGTCAATTATTAGTTGTTTTATTTTCTAGGTTTTTGCAAAGGTGACATTAACAGATAAGAATGTTCTTGAAATCAATTGTGGTAGTGGTGCTGGTGCTGCATGGTGTATTCATACTCATGCATTTCATTCTTACATTGGAATAGATCCATCTCAAGATGTCATTAACTTATGTCAACGACTTTATTCGACAGTTCCTCGACTTTCTTTCGTAGTAGCTGATGCAACAAAACATTTACCATTTGAAAATGAGTCAATTGATAGTATTCTTTGTATTGAAACAACACATGCTTTTGGCGAATCAATAGCAATCACACAGTTTGCTAATGAAGTCGTTCGTGTACTTCGTCCAAATGGATATCTTCTATGGTGTGATTTTTGTTACATGAATGGATCAGATACATCAATTTATGATCTGATAGCAAATAATGACTTAATCATTGAAGAAAAGATTAATATTACAAAGAATGTTCTTCATGCACTTGACATTTAAAATAAATCTCGTACTAATTTCATTCAACGGTATATTCAAACCGAAGAACAAGAATATTTTCATCGGTTTGCTGGATTACCTGGTACTCAAATTTATGAAGACATGAGCCAAGGACGTTCACAATATTGGCGAGTTGTATTTCGAAAGAAGTCAACAACAGATATGCCTATCATCTGAAATCAAATTTTAACTGAACAACAGACACACTTTTTCTTTTTTCAACTAACTATACTTTTTATTTTTATCCTTATATACGTACTAATGTCATATTATTCTACTTCATAATCGTATCTCATTTTTATTTCGTAACCAATAAATTATCTTTTTATTTTTGACACGAATATTGTATTGGATTTTGAATCATTCGATTCGTTTTAGTAGATATACTCAGAATGAAAATAGAATGTGATTTGGATTAAATAATATCTATTTAGGTTAAAAACAAAATGTCTTCAAATTCGCTCTAATTGTTATTTAATTCATCCTTATATTAATTCATTGAAGCTAATGTTGAATCGGTCATGGAAATAACTTGTACAAGTGAGCAGTATGATATTGATATGATACGATTTTAGAGTGGATGTGAGTGTAAGTTTGAGTAAGAGTATAAAGAAAAGATACATCCCCACTCGCATTCAAACCTAGTTTCTGTTGCTCATTTCACTTTGTTTGCCTTGTAACACATTAACAAACGACAGTAAATTGTTTTTTTTCTCTCATTCTTAGCAATAACGTCACTAACATCAACACATAGAATAAGTAACAGAATACAAATTATGTCCATAATTCTTCATCTGTACAATGTCAGAAAACATAATATTTTTATCGTCGGCTGTCTTAGAATCTCACTTGAAACTTGAGGATATGGATTGGTGGTTTAAAAGTGATATATGGATGATTGAATTATATCCACACCTACACCTTATCGAACAGATTCTATCTATCCTTATAACGATAAAACCTTCTAGAATATTATATTAAACTTCTTGCTTAAAATATTTTCATTTTACTTCTTAATAATTATTTCAAAACGCATCAATATCAATTAAAGATCTAACTAAATCCTGTAAAAATCTAACTTATCGTAAAGAATTAACTGAATATTGTGCACTGTATTATCCATATATATTATAATAAAAGTCGAATAAATCAAGGTTGAGTATATTTTACATTCTTTTACTTTTTCTCATACTGAAGAGATGCTAACATCTGACATCTACTTTACGACTGCTTGTAATCTGATAAGTTCTTTGTCGATTCATATAAATTTCATTTTACAGGTAACTGATAAAACATTAGACACAACTAAACTAAATAATGGCAACTCCAGCTTCTACTTTACCTGTATCATTTACAAATGATGATGTTAAAGCAAATGTCTGTTCAAAAGCTCAATCATCTGTAAATGCTTTAGCTGTACTTGCTAAATCCATCTTAAAAAATTCCCATAGTAGTGATCATTTAACAACAACATTAAAACAATTTGCAAATAGTGAGGACCAAATTAAATCGACACAAGGTCATATTGATAGAATTGAATTTATACACGAACAATTACTCTTTCACTCTAATAAAATTCTATCAGATACTCAAGAACTTATTGAAATTCATCAAACTTTTTCGAACATGAAACTTGAAAAAAATTTTTAATATTCGTTTATTTAAATATATATTTCTTTTTTAAGTAAACATGAACTATGTGATGTCACCATAAAACACCTGTTTTTTTTCTAAAATAATTTTTTTATTTTTTCTTTGCATGTTATATTCATGCTGAAGTATAATAATTATATAAAAAGAAACTATTTTCCAATTACAATAGTATTTCTGACTGTCCTTGATTAATTATGAATGTAGATAAATTTAGCTTCTCATATAAATATAGAACATTTAAAGTAAATATGATATATTTTTGTTTTCATTGAAAACAATTTATTATTTGTTAATATAGAAGACAGTCGAAATCATCTCATCAAGATTATATATCTGAAGTGTAGTTATCCAAACACACTGACTCACAAGTTGCACTAGAAATTAATGATGTTATTTTTTCACAAAGAATTTAATACAGGTTACTCAACCACGCTGGTTGATTTATATCAAAGATATCAGTGTTATATGCTTCATTATATATTCAATGTCTTTCTTTGGTGATACTTTATAGTTGCTGTACATGTAGAGATATGACACTAGCGACCTCTTCAGTAGTCTTTCTTTTCATTCTGTATTATGATTTGTAATAAGACAAACAAATCATATTCATGTTCTTATTTTTGCATTTGCACTTAATAACTACTCTTTTTGCTTATTTTCTGTTGATACATACAGAGAAAGGTCTTAATATTGAGCAACAACAATAATGAATAATGAACCAACCACAATTCCAATTGAAACAGTAAAAAAGAAACTTAAAAAATATGTCGCATTAAAAGAACCCGAAAAAGTAGAAAAGTTTCTTTATAAAACTTTCTTATTCTGTTCAGTATTTTTTTAGGTAAAAGAATATCTTCGTAAATTGCATCATGCATCTGTAACTTCTTCATTAATTCAAGTAAAAATCAAGAAGAACTTTAGAACAAAAATATTGATGAGTTGGTTTTATTTTATAGGAAACGAAAATCGATAGTCTTGTTCGTCAACTTGCATCAGATAAAACAGCTACTTACAGTTCATCTGCAAGAAAATTATTAAAAAGATGGCATCATCAAAGATCATTATCAAAACCAACAATAGAAACAAATAAAATAACTATTGAAAAGCAATCTGATGAATTAAGGTTTGAAATAATTATTCATTGAATAAATCAAATCCTTTTGTTTTTCTTAAGTGAATCTCAATCATTTGATAATAATAAACAACGTAAAGTTCTTTCACTTGCTCAATATCTTGAAAATAAAAAACATATTTTATCATTATCATCAACGAGTAATACAAAGCAAAATAAATTAGCTGATAGTCAAATTGAAGTCATCAATGCACAATTTAAAGCTACGACAGAAAAATTAACTGCTAGTGTGCCTGATCTTACTAATACTCTGAATAAAAATTTAATAGAAATACAGAAAAAAAATAACATTCTAAACGAATTTGTTGTTAAGAAGACAACTCATGAAGAATCAAAACAAAAATTCATTGATTTATGGGCTGAAGATGATGATGATAATGATAGCAATATTCAATCACAAACTACCGAATCTAAGACAGTGAATAGTAATGATAGTTTTCATATTCAAAAACTACGACAGATATAGTGTGTAGTACATGTTCATTTTTCTCTATTTGTATGATGAAATCTATATGAAATTGTGTTTTTTTTATTTTTTGTTTCTATAGATGAATAAAGATTATTTTCGAATACATTGTACTTTTTCAATCAGTTGATACAGATAGTGAAAACAATATATATATAGTCCTTTTTTTCTCACAGATGACAATTATGTTTGTTTACAACCTCAGAAATAAAAAAAGTTGATCCATTAGAGAAAAAATATTACTATCAATTCCACACGTAAATCCATATCTTCATCATATAGGATTTATATTCACCAAAAATCATTAAGAATACTACTAGGATTTTAATCTCTAAAGAATGTAACACACGATTGGGTTGAAATCAAAAGAATCAAAGACAAAATTTATTGACAGTATATGTAGTTTATCGATGGATATTGAATAAAATATACGGACATAATAAAACGGTCTATAGAAAATTTTGTTATTGAACAAACAATCAAGTTAAACGCTATATCATAAACATGTAAGTAACGATATAACATGACTATATACTCAAACCCATTCATTTTTATAAGTTACTTTCAACTTAACTGGTAAGATATGATCGGAAATCATTTTCAGTTTATTCGTCATCAGAAATTTTTTTTATCAATAAATGTGATAAATAAATAATAATAGTTACAAAAGAATTCGATGCTTAAGAAATTTGCAGGTTATACACGTGGAATTACTTGCGATATATTTTATTCGATTAGAAATGCATCGATTTGTACTTTACACAAACAAATCATGCAGTTTACAAACCTCCTGTTGCTCATGAGCTTTTAAATGTGTCAGCAATAATCTATAATTGACAAAATCATCTTTAAAATGTATATGTGAATGAGTTAGTATCACTGATTTTATAAAGATAAAATGAAGAAAAAAAGAGCACATGTGATGGTTCACGCCTGACTAATCGTCCCCTTCTTTCTTTCTTTCTACAAATAAATGAATAAACTCGATATCTTGTTGTATTTAATCTTGACATATACAATCCATGTCTAAAGAAACGAAAGAGTAAAAACATGTGTAATAGTCTGGATACAGTTTCTTTCAATTTTTTCTTTTAACTTATCTGTCAGTACACTCACCGTTTTATACCCAGTCACCTTATTATATTATATTTATAAGTAGATATTTTTTCATTTATTTTTCATTATAATCAGCGCTGTCTTCATTATTTGGATTGAATTAGACAATGCCGAGTGGACATCGTACAGCAACAATATCTTCGATTGTGCCATTAACTTCCGATGAGCATGAAGTCGAACTTCATTCTATACGTAGAAATAGTGATAATCAAAGTATAAACTCAAACACAGGTTCTTCACATGGCAAATCGAATTCTAATGATAAAAGTCGATGGAAAAAGTTCTTAAAAAAGTTTGACTTTCTCAATGTAGAGAAACGTGGTATCCAACGTGTTTTACCTGAAGATCGAAATGATTCAACAATTATTAATACAGCAATGATATGGGTAATATCAAAATATTACTCTATTCGTATGAGAAAACATTTGAATAATATATTTTTAAGGTCAGTTCAAATATGATAATACCGTGTTTTGCTATTGGTACACTAGGCCCAGCTGTATTTAAATTAGGTTTATATGAATCATTTGTAGCAATAATTATATTCAATATAATTGGTATTATTCCAACAGCAGCAATAGCTTGTTTTGGTCCAGCATCAGGTTTACGTACGATGGTTTTTTCACGTTATAGTTGGGGTTTCTATGGTGCTTCAGTTATAGCAGCTCTTAATGTGATTAGTGCATTGGGTTGGGCAGCAGTCAATAGCATAACCGGTGCTCAAACATTACGTGTTGTATTCAATGATAAATTACCTATCGCTGTTGGAATTATTATTATTGCTATATTATCAATGATTGTTTCATTTGTGGGTTATAGATGGATTCACATCTATGAAAGATATTCATGGATACCTGTTTTTATTGCATATTGCATTGTAGCTGGAGTTAGTGGAAAATATATTTCACATTCTCAAACGGTAATATTTCTTATGATTTTTTTATCTTAGCCTGAATTTTGTAGTGAACATAGATATATATGTATATTAATTATAGAGAACTTTGAATGCTACGATATCAAATGAAATTCATCATTGGGATATTTCTAGTATATTAAGTTTTGGTTCAGTATGTTTTGGTAATGCAGTTAGTTGGTGTTCATTTGCAGCTGATTACACTACATATTTTCCTGAAAATACTAGTCAAATGAAAGTCTTTGTCTTTACTTATCTGGGTAATTTTTTGACCCTAATACCATTAGGATTACTTGGTGCAGCTGTTTATACAGGAACATATACAAATCCAAGTTGGTCTGATGCTTATGAAAAGAACAGTGTAGGTGGATTATTAGGTGCAAGTATATCATCTGTGGGTGGTTTTGGTAAATTTTTATTAGTATTATTTTCATTATCAACTGTTGCTTGTAATATTCCAAATATCTATTCATTATCATTATCTTCGCAAGTAGTGGCACCAATATTTAAACATATTCCACGAATTGTATATACAGTTATTGGTACTGTCATCTATGTGATACTAGGTATCGTTGCTGCAAGTAGTTTTAATAGTGCATTAACATCATTCACAGATGTTATTTCATATTGGTTTTGTATATTTATCGTTATTGTATTTGAAGAACATCTTATATTTCGACGTTGTTCATATAAAAATTATGATTTTGATATTTATGATAATCGAAAAGTATTACCAATAAGTATAGCTGCAATTACATCTGGTTTAATTGGACTTGCCGGTATTATACTTGGAATGTCACAAACTTGGTTTGAAGGTCCAATTTCTAAAGCTATTGCCGGAAATAGTGGCCAACATCATCCCGATGTTGGATTTGAATGTGCAATCATTTTTACAGCAGTTACTTTCCCTTTACTTAGACTTCTTGAACTACACTTCATCAAACGATAATTTATTCTTAAACAAATTATTATTCAAGCTAAACTTCTACTAATACATATATATTTTAAAATTTGACTTCTGATTAAACGAAATCTTTGTAAGTAATAAAAATTTCATCTGTGATCTATCAAAAATCATATCATTCCAATGATATCAAATGCAAATAAACACTCTATCATGCATAACTCAATCATATACATTGAACACATGTCATGATATAGAGCCGCCTTATTTTCGCATACAATAAAAAAAGAAGAAGATGAAGCAGAACGAAAAAAAAATAAAACATATGCACACATGTCATTGATAAAAAAAGATTAAAAGAAAAGTTTCATCTTTCAATGCTTCCACTTCAAGGTGACATTCAAATCGGACATGGACAATAGACAACAAATACGAAGTATCATCAAAGTTAAGTGTAATGAATAAGAAGACGACGACATATCACTATTCAACATAAGTATGCGCTTTTTCTAAACAGCTGTGATCAAATTCTCTATTCAGATCATAAGCATATAAATTGTCCATTATTTTATGATTTTAATTGAATATATCATCAGCTTCTGTTTATCTATTCCTATATCGACGTGAAAATCTAAAAGT
>CAJNOI010001363.1:0-15989 GCA_905250115.1 Adineta steineri | reverse complement strand
GTGTGGATGCGGCCGATTAACTTTATATTCTTATCCACACCCACACCGTCAATGAGAAGAGTAACCTACAAGCAATTGATAACTATCATGAAAGAAAATCGCAGCAGTAATAAAGCGATAGACTTACTTTTAAATATGCAGCTATATATGAATTGTTGAATGTACGACACTATTTATACATACATACAAAGAAAAAAATTGAATTTGTTTTTGCCTGTCTCTCTGTGGGTGAGTGTGTATATTCTTCTCATTGTTTACCTATACTCACACCGACGAATCCATTAAAAGTTCTTTCTTATATCGAGCCGTATCGGACGCATCAATTAAAATATTTCTGGAACTTAAAGTCAAGATTAAAAATATTATTTTTTATATGTAACCGGACGAGCTCTATCCAATCATGTAAAAAAATTGGAAGAAAAAAAAATGTTGCTTAAATTTCTACTTGTTCATACCTTACATTTTCTTTTCTTTTAATATTAACTTTTTTTCATCAAAAATATTTCTTTATCGCTAAATGACTGCTGGTATTAATAATAAGAAAAGTGTCTAACATCTATTTTATTTTCTATAAACTGCTTGGAGTAGTTTTCCTTTTATATATTATATATGGAAATGTAAGCAATATTTTAAATGTATTTTATTTAACTACGCAGCAACATTATTATCAAAATAAACTTTGAGTTAATCTTTGAATTCTTCTTATTTTTGACGTATTTTATTATTTATTCAAGTGAGACATGTCATTGTTATACATTAGTCAACAAATTACAATTTACGTAGGATGGTTTCTTGTCATTGCTGGAATAAGTGGAAATGGATTAAATATTTCGATATTCACAAGTGTTCGTAATTATCGTCAAACTCCTTGCACATTTTATTTTCTTATAACTTCAATAGACAATATTATTGTTCTGATAGTTAGTCTTGTTTCTCGTATATTCATTGCAGGTTATCATATCGATTTAACTCTTACATCACCATTCTGGTGTAAACTACGAGCATATCTCATAAATGTCCTTACATTAATTTCTTTTACTTATTCATGTCTGACTTCAATTGATCAATTTTTAGTTACATCAAGAAACGCTAATATTCGTCGTTTAAGTAATATCAAATGGGCACATAGGATTATGTTAATTGTTATCATTGTATGGTGTTTACATGGTATACCTCAAATTTTATTCTATGATATTTCATCAATAACGCAGACATGTCAGATCGTCAATGTTAAATATTCTATTTATGCTTCAATATATGTTCTTAGTCTTACTTGTGTCATTCCAATCGTAGTGATGATTGTATTTGGATATTTAACTTATCGTAATATCCATTTAACAAGAGTGCTTGCTGAACAACAAGCTGATCGTCAATTAGTCCGAATGACTTTGATGCAAGTAATTCTAGTTGTGATTTCTATAACTCCATATGGAATGAATAATGTTTATGGTTTGATTACATCTTCAGTTAGTAAAGATCCAGATCGGACAATAAAAGAATCATTTATATCGACAATGTTTAGTTTATTAGCTTATGTCAATTATGTTGTATGTTTATTAGTTTTTTTTCGAGTATCTATCTTTTTCTTTTAGGGAAGTTGCTATATGTTTATGATTTCATCACGTCGATTTCGTCGACAAATAAAAGATCGAATCTTTTTTTTGGAAAAGACAAAATCGAATAATTCCGTTTCAACTACCTACACTTAAAAGAGCAACATCAAATATCAGAGCAAAGAATTAAAAAGAAAACATTCGCAGTTTTTATCAATTCCTTCAATTTTAATGGATTAATAATATCAATCTTATTGAACCGAATTAAATCAATTTCTATCAGATTTAAGATTATGATTCAGTCGAAATATTATAATCGTGATCTTTCATTTGTTCTTCGTGTATTTATGCAGGCCATTTTCTCTATCTTATCTAGAAAATATGTCATCAGCTGACTCTAGTTCATTCTGTGCTCTCTTAGCATATATAATGACTCTCTTCCTAATTATCCCTGTTATTTTAATCTATATAAGTCGTTTCGAGTTCCGTAATAAACATGTTGTTTTCATAGAGAATCATCTATCTTCACTAAGACATGGTTGTTCTCTCTGAGCAAGCCTCACAATATGTTTATCAGTTTTGACATTTTATAAAATACATCAATTCATGATCATAGAAAAAAATCAAATATAATAATAACAATCGTAGATCATTAATGAACGCTGAAACAATAAGAAACAGAAAGTTTCTGGATGTTTGATGACTGCAGAAATTCAAAAAATGCACTTTATACAATGTGTTTTGCTAGAGTATGTCTAACGATAATTTTTCTTCTCTATGACTTACTAGATTGTTTCTTAAAATAAAACAAGTTTCGCTTTTCTACTCAATATCTTATGATATATATATAACAAACTCGTCAACCCTCAAACAACATTAGATTTGAATGCTTCATTTGAAGAAAAGGTAATAATTATCATTAGAGAGAGTTTTCAAGCTATAATAATTGTTAGTATTTCGATAGAAACGCGGCCAAGCATACAAAATTAGTCGAATAATTAACAAAAATAATAGTTTACATATAAGATTAAAAGAAATCTTTCTTATTTTTTATTTCTTATTTTTCATCATCTCACAAATGAACACTACAACTATTTTATTTTCTTTGCCAAACGATTCTAATTCTATAACAATAAATAATCAATCATGGTTTATTCCTCTCGATATTATATTGATTGTATGCCTTACCTTAGCTTTTATATTGAGTTTAGTATTTTTATGTATTATTTTACTTGATAAAACATGTCATACAGTTGCAATGATGCTTGCTGCTAATTCATGCTTTGCTGGTCTTTTCTTTACGTTTACTTTAATTTGGATGACTATCGTTTCACTTCACAATGATCTTAAACAAATTCAATATGAAGATCCACCTTGTAAATTTCGAACTTATATTAGTTATTCTGGTGTTTGTGCATTATTTTATTCTTATTTATTACAATCAATTTATCGGTATATGCTGGTTGTTTATCCTACTCGTTTATTGTGGCAATCAACAAAATTTCAATTTTTCCTCATCATTTTAACGTGGATAGCTGCCTTCGTAGGTACTTCTCCATATATACCGTCTGGTGAGATTAGATATCACGTTGATGATCAAATATGTCAATTGTATCTTCATGTTTCTATTATATTAATTTATGATGTACTGTATGTCTATATAATACCAATTAATTCTACTATATTTATCTATTTCAAATTGGTTCGTTATGTTAAACAAATAAACAGACGTACGACACATGCAAACACTGTATCGCGTGCACAAAAAGAATTACGAATGGTTCATCGAATAGTTATTATTGTATTAATCTTAAATATACTTGGTTTGCCTTATTTAATGTTCGTAATTATGGGATTATTTACTCAACCACCAAAATATCATTTTCGTATTGCTTTTACATTTGTCGATATATCATTACTTTTGATTATAATTGCTTTATTCAGATTTACAGATCCCGTTAAAGCATCAGTTCTGAAAATAATAAACAAACAACCAAATATAGTGGTAGTGCCAGCGATATAAATGATCGAAATCGAACAACTATATAAACAATAAATTTGTTTGATATTGTAGTGTCCTTCTGTTGTTCATTTACATTACCATAATAAATTGCAATATTTATTGAAGCAAAGAGAGCTAGAATCTACAGAGGGAAGGCGTTGACATATATACACTTCATTTAACAAGAAAGCAGTGACTATATTTAGGAAATGAACGACATATAAGATATGGTATTATCCGAGAGGAAAGAAAAAAAAATTACAAATTATAGAAGAACGCGCAAAAGTGAAAGATGATAATAATAGATCGCGTCACTTCATAACAAGAAGTTTTTATTTTAGATCTAAATTGAACACTTACACAGTTCTGCACATACAAATATAACTACATACGGTAGTATTGGACAGAAACATCATTCTACATAAGACAGCCGAATTTAATCATCGATTATCATGACATGGTATACTTATATTTATGTGACATTACAAAAAAAAATAATTTTAAAATAAATACATTAGTCTTGTATAAAATATAAACAAACATAGAAAAAATCAGGTACAGTCTTTTAATTAGATTCTAACTCAAAATTACATCATTGCACAAGTATGCCTATCATAACTTCGGCTTCTAATTGAGCAAAACTTTGTCCAAGACAATTACATAGTCCAGTTACCAATGATAATTAGTCGAAGTTGAAGCCGAAGAATTCTAGTGCTCCGATTGGCTAATATATTGATGAACATTTAGCGCTATTCATCTGTTCCGTAAAAGCATCCCATATCATATTTAATTAAAGTGAGAAAATAAGTATAATTTCTGTAGATGAATTATACAGCAATCCGATATTATGAAACATGTACTAATATCCGATGTATTACAAATTTTCATTCTTTTTTATTAAAATGCATCTCTTTTTGATAAAAAGTCGATTCGCATTCAATAAAAGACATTGTTTATTATTTTATATCTACTATTTTTTTATTATAAAAAATAACACAGTGCAACAAAAACATTTACACAACAAAAAAAATAACAAGTTTACTAAATAAAACAATTACTAATAAATTTTTCTTTTCTTTCCTCTTTGATTAAGTTTAGCTTTAGAACGTGTTTTAATAGGGTGTGGGTGTATATATAATATATCAAAGTAGTCAGAAAATATGGTAATATTTAAAAGTTGCTAACCTGTTTTGATTACTTTTATTATCATTAACATATTTATTTTCACTATGTTCATTTTCATCATTATGTACAGCTGAATCAATGGATCAAGCTCTAAAATTAAGATAAATATAAATCTCGCTGATAATTAAGAAATGAGAATTTTACAATGTATGTTGCACAAGTCGAATTCTTTTATTAGAAATTGCATAAACATTATCCAAACGCTTGTGACATTTTGAAGCTGATTCAATAAAGCCAGTTTTTTGGAATATATGAATAAATGACGATATGACCTCTTCGTCGATAGATAATACGATAAGTTTTTTTTGTAATAAAAGAGCAAATGTTTTTCGGCGATCTTTATTATATCTTGAGGGTGTGGGTATGGTTGAGTAATATATTCAATATCCTCATGGACACCTGTTAAAGAATTGTTACTTGCATGTTATTGTTTACTCTATTATATAATATAAAGAAATTGTGAATAAAAACCTAAGATGTACAATTGTATAATTTCTTCACGATTTGCACAATTGTAATATAATTTTTGTCTAAACGAAGTTCAGGTAGATTGACTGAATACAATGGAAAGCATCGATTGTGTCCTTTATCTGCAGGCACACTTTCACTTAAATGTATAAAAAAACACGTAACTGTTAAAAATAAAGAAAAGAAATATTACCAGTATCGAATATATTTTATATTAATGCTTGTAATCATTCCAATAATTATATTTAGTTGTTGAAAGCGAGTATTGCATGGTAGTTTATTGATTATCATGCTGGGAATCCATAATGACTGTGATATTCTTTCTAACAAAAATACCATCAGAATTAAAAACCATTGTTATAAATGGGGTTTTTTTTCCATCGAGGAGACGTAATAGATG
This sequence comes from Adineta steineri, assembly GCA_905250115.1. NCBI lineage: Eukaryota > Metazoa > Rotifera > Eurotatoria > Adinetida > Adinetidae > Adineta > Adineta steineri. The sequence goes on along the minus strand of CAJNOI010001363.1, from coordinate 10,381 downwards.
ACATATATCTGTAATACATGACTTTGACAGTGAATGACGATGTCGAAATAGTGAAAGAAGTACAACTATTTCTAAAATGGTATGTGTACGAAAACTACTCCAGCTATTTTCTTTTTCTAAAACTAAAAACATTTGGATCAGGTTGCTCTTCGTTGTTATTATCAAAAACTTCATTAGCATTGTAATGTTCTTCAGAAGCTATTGATTGCCAATCGATATGGTCATGGAAAATTTTTGAAAAAATAGTACTTGGAGATATACAAGATGGGACAGCATGTTGTTGAACACGTGAATCAAAACTAAAGAGTAAAATTTCTGTGCTATAACTATGAGCTAAAAGTTTTCGAACACGATCATTTGTAGTCAATAGTTTACGAGAACTATGATGAATAACTTGTGCTATAGATGAATCTGTTAAATAGCTAAAAAATTTCACTTTTTTAAATTACGTAGAAACTACTTTCTAATACCTATTGTTCTTCATCGCAGTAAACTTTTAAGATTAAATAAATTTGTATTGATCTTCATATTGCAAATCTAACTAATTTAATCAATAGTTATGCCTATGAAACTACAAGATTATCTATTTATATGCATATGTCAGTCAATAAGTTCTCACACCTTCCAATATTTATTCATAGAGAAAACATTTTTCTATCTGGTATCATTAAAACCATCTCGTGTTGTTGTTTACAATTTTGTTTCCCTATCTTATATTAAGCCAAATGAAAACATAAACAAATCGTATGATCTTGTTTTACAGTCACAACTAATTACACGCATGTATATCATAAAATGAATTCAGAAAAATATTTTAGTTTTGAGTAATAAGTACCTGATTTTTGTGGCATTTTTTTAGTTGTCACTTTGTTCAAACATGCATGAAAATGAGAAAAAAACATGATATAAACACATTAAATGAGCATAAAGAATGGATTTAAATTTAGTATAGCGTCTGACGTACTTCATTTGTTACGATTCATTTGAATGACGTATGTATCAACATTAGTTTTGAATACTTAAATTCTTTTAATAAACTATAATGATTGTTATTATTATTATTTGAAAAACTTATCTTTTCTAAATTAAGAGAAAAACAAAAAAAACAAAAAGTTCTTTCTTTTTGTGAGATGAATTATGTTGTCATCTCACTGATAAATTTATATGTGCAACGACGCATCTGTTTTTTATTCACATGATGAAATATAGAAGAAAAAGGATGTATTCAAGCACGTTAATATATCCGATACAAGATAAATATAAATTCTTTCTCAAAAGATTCTTCTAACAAGTATTTCCTACAATGGTTAACAACTATACTGAAATGAACCAAGTTAGTGTTAAAGATATTTATCTTCCATCTAATTGGTCTGATATTGTATTTGGATTATATATTTTTGGTGAAGTGATGGCTTTCCCTTGCTATTTATTTGTCTTCTATCATCTTCTGACTCACAAAACAGCAAGTACAACTCTGTACAATCATACTACATTGGTTATGTTATTTTTCAATTTTATATCTCTTACAATAGACATGCCATTAATATTGAGTTTTATGCAACGAGGCGTCTATATACCATTTACTCCTGCTGTTTGTCTCGTTCATCAGTTTGTAAACTATGGAATATGGTATGCTGCTATTTTTTCAATGATTTGGTTATCATTAGAACGACATATTTTAATATTTCATTCAAGCTTAACTCGTACGGCACGTGGACGCTGTCTATTTCATTATATACCACTGGCTATTTTCGCTCTTTATGCGCCAGTTTTTTATTTTTACATCACATTTATTTATCCATGTGAACGCATGTATGATGCTTATACACTAGTATGTGGTGGTCCATATTATACATGTTCATTTTCACAATCGCTTCATTGGTATGTGACGATTTTTCATAGTAGTCTTCCAGCCCCACTCATTGTAATTATTAGTGGTAGTCTACTTCTTCGAGTCATCATACAGAAACGTCGTCTACAACGTGGTAATGCATGGAGACAAAATCGAAAAATGATTCTGCAATTCGTCTTTATATCTGCTACTTTTATAATTCTTGATCTTCCTTTAAGCATTGACAATATTCTGCGAAGAATAGGAGTTGCCAGTGCTGGTACCAATATTGATCTTATTGTCAATCAAATGTCAAATGTTCCAGCAATGGTTTTACCTTATGCTACTGCTATAACTTTACCTAAACTAAAACAGAAACTTCGTATAGTGATATTTTGTAAACCGACTCGTCACAGTGTTAATGCCAGCAATCAACAAACCTAACGATTGACGGATATAAGTGTTGTATTCATCTTTTAGATTCATCTATCCTGACAAATTATGAAGAAAATTTTTCAAAATTAAAAAATAAAATAATTATCAAGTATTTCTTTTATAAAAGTTATAAACAGAATAGAAAAACATGCAATGTAACTGGAAAAGATATTATAAAATGCTTATTATTGATACTGGAGAAACTATATTTGGAATAATCTCACCTTTTTTGAGTGAATTGATAGTTATGAGTGTTGTACTTAACTCTGACCGATCCACACCTTCAATTATAATCTGAAGCAATCATTCATATCTCGTTTATTAAGAAACAGAACAAAACAGATAAAAACATTATAGTGACAATGCATATTTCGAATAATCAATGAATATTTTTTTACTTACAAATTTAATGATATAAAAAATTAAACATGTTAAAATTCTTTGAATTAACAAATATTTGCATTAGGAAAAACTTTTTCAAATGCGACTACTAATTCTTGTTTTGTTTGTTCGCAGATAATAATACTTGTCTTAAAAATAATTAATTTATTAATACGATTAAAACTTGATTGTAAACATTTCTCATTATTAATCATATCATTTAATTCTTTTGGTAATTCTAATTTATTAAATGTAGTTAAATTAGAAATATCTAATATTTTAAGATTTGATGCTAAAAGAATCCAAACAGTTAACATTTTTGAATCAAGTATGTCTTGTGAACTAACAATAAAATGATTAACATTAGGTAAGACCGACATTGATGATGCATCATCCATGAGCTAAAATATTTTTATTATGTAGAAATAAATTCAAAATAAAAACTACTATTATTATACTTACAAGATCATAGATAATATCTACTAATTCCAAATTACAAAAATCAAAGCGTAAACATTGATTCGATGAAGAAAATTTACGATCAATATCATACAAATATTCAAGACTAATCAGTTGATTACTATTATTAGTAATATCAATTTCATTTATATTAGTAAAACGAATATGTGGTGAATTTTGATTTTCTTTGTTAAAATACCAATTATATAGATTATTTTTGAAAGCAAATGAAAAGTGACATGGCATTGAGGCAATTATTGTATTACCAGTATTATTATGTTGAATGTAAACTACAGGACGACGTATATCAAGCCACCATTCACTTTGAAAAGAATATTGACAGGCATTTACATCAATTACCACATTTTGATATACAATGAAAAATGCCAATTTCTTTAATTTTTCACATGATTTGAATATTTGTTCTAAATCATGTCCATCCATTAACTCTCTGCAATGAATTTTAACTGTTATATTCTTAAGAGATGCTTGACAACTATTGATTAGTTGTTTAAATAAATGAAAGGCCATTGATTCGTATATAGTGATATTTAAATAAGCCAGATGTGTCATTCTTTTAAAGCTAACAGTATTTTTCAAATTAATAGTATTATCCCAATCTGGTTCTAGAACATCGATTTTCAGATGAGTTAAATTTGGCATGTATTCATTTATTACAGATAATTGATTTGCAGAGCATATGTTGATTGATAAACGTTCGATAAATGGACATAATGAACTATTAGAATAATCACTTACATCACGAATACAATTTTCTCCATTGATGGAAAATTCTTTTATTCGATGATAAATTTTTCGAAGAACATTTAAAGAAGACACTAAGGCAAACGAAGTAGATGTATCTTCAGTTCTAACAGACATATTCCATTCATCTCCATAAAGATGAATTAATCGAAGTTTTGGAAACGAATAATTATTACCAAAGAGACATCCCAAATATTCATTGCTGACACTCACTATCTCAATTTTAGATTCAAATTGTGATATATGTTCGGCGAGCCATTGATTGTTCGTATCAGATGTTACAGTAATGTGTCGAGCGGAGGCATATACAAGATCATCAAAGCGTTTATTACATCCATGAAATGATCGAAAAATATCAATGATATTCAAGTAAGATAAGATTTGTAGCAATAACTCATTTGGTAAATTTTCGAAATAAATCTTCTGATTGCTGTTGTTGTCTTTATTTGAGAATCCTTTCTGTTTATACATATCCTAAATAGAAAAAAATTATTTACTTATGATTACTATTGAATTTTAAGTTATAAAATCTATATAGGTATATATAAAATCTTTTTGGTATTTCGTTTAAATAATTCTTAAGAAAAAAACGTCAAAAGATACGAATAAGTTCATCGTATTTTCTGTAATATCAAAAAAATTCCCAGTCCACTATTTACCTATTCTATACGAACGAGTGAAATGGCATATTTACATCATATTTTTACTTTATTTTCATTGGAAGAACAAGTAAAAGTGGGTAAAACATGTTGTTTTCATCTTACTCATATTATTGACATACGAAATATATTGAGTAATAACTTGAAAACAAAAAAATCTGCGCTTTATTTTTGGAAACTATTATATTTATACAATAAAGAAAAAAAAATTATGAACAATAAAATTTATATGTTAGTCTATTTAACAAAAAAATAAAATATTGTTTTTTCCTCTATTATATTTTATTTATAAAAATTCAAATTGAGAGGGTGTGGGTATTGTTTATACATGAGAAAACAGATAAACACGTATATTTTCTTTAATTTTTTTCAATACGATAGGTGGTATTTGATTGTATAAGTAGCAAATGAGTTATGAAAATGATTAAAAAAAAAGAAGTGAATATGAGACGATCACTATAAGTATGAACTATTATAATTTGTGACGAAAAAAGATTTTTTTTTGTTGACGTCTCCTATAGTCAAATAATGAAGGAGGGTTTTTGTAGTTATTTTCGTAAGAAGACTATTCAGTTCTTATTTAATTGATATGCAAATTTATATTAGATTACTTAGGTAAATATATAAATCTTTCAGTTTTAATGATAAGAGCGTTGAAATATAATCGTGATTTTATCATATTAATCGACGTTTCATAAATCTTAAAATCTCATATGACAATCTTTTATATATGAATATCTACATGTATGCATTGGTAAATGTTTGCGTATAGGCTTTCTTTTTTCTATGAACAAGCGGCGTTAACGATTCTTTCTTTTATATAAGAGAGAAACAAATCGTCGAACCTGCTTTATTATTTAAAAGCAACATGATATTGCAAGTTATATTCATCTTATATTTACATTACATTTGTAGAGCATTGTCTCTTCAATGTCGCAGCTGCGATCAAAAACTTGATCTAACAGTATCAGATATTAACACCAATATATCTGAATGTAAATTCGTAGATGCTCCGTATGCAAGTTGTTCGCAACGGTTACATATTCGATATGTAAAAAATGAGACTTCTGTAGTTCTACGAGCCAGTGCTGAGGAACCATTGGTATTGACAAATGAAGCACAAATTATGATAAATACTACTTTAATTTGGCTTACTAAATTTCAATTAGAAAGAATCTTTCAAATCGATTGTTTCGACAGCACTCAATGTGAAAAAGATACCATCAATCATACTTATGCTGAAGGTAAGTGTTGTTGTGAAGATAGATACAACTTTCGAACTTAATTTCAAAGTAATCAGGCATGAAACATTACGTGATTGTTTTTCATGGATTTGAATAACTAAAAAAAACATTGTTTACATGTGATATGTTTATTCCATATTTTCTCTGTTTAGTGCGACTTTTTCAGTATACAGAACTATGGGGCAACCTTCTCATACGTTTGTATGATGCTTTTAGCAAACCTGCTGAACTAGTATGTGCAGACGATCAAAATGAAGCCGTGCCTTGTCCTCACGGATTTTGTCAATTAATTAGTAGTAATTTTTTGACATTTTCTCGTGGTTGTATTCCTAAGGGTGTGATAGACAATTCGTACGGTGTCATGCTAGAATCAAAGACAATGCCAGGACAAGGTATCAAATCATCCATCACATACACATGTAATAAGCCGATGTGTAACAATGTCGCTATGGCTAAGGAAGTACAACATTTGTTGGAAACTAGAGAATTGATGATGTCCATCACAACAACAACAACAACCACTACTATGATCACAAGCACATCAACACCCTCATCAAGTGTTATGACAAAACCGATCCTTTACATTCATTATACATTAGCACTTCTAATGGCAATGATTTTCTATAAATGATTTATATTCCTATTTACAACTACTTTTTAAATATAAAGATCATTTTTAACAAGACAATAAAAGAATAAAACTTATTCCTAACAAATACTGTATACCTATAAATCAATTTTTTTCAATCGAAATTCTGTTAGTTTGTATATCTTTCTCAGTAGGATATGAGTATGAACATGAAGCAGAGAGACTAATGAGAATATGGATGTACAGCTCTTCTTCTTTCTCATTCATACCGACACCCACACCCACACACACACCTACATTCAAGATTCGCAGACAAGGGATCTTTCTCAGTTGTTTTTGTCCGACCAATTGTTATCACTCATCACACGAATCTATGTATCGTCGGTATGTTCACAACCACACCAACTAGTTCTGATTTCGCAAGATGTATCACACACAACATGGCTGAATGATGGTTGATGACGTATTTCCTTGTGTTCCGGCTTTCGCATCATGCTAACACTCATACACGTGAATGTAATGAACACGATCGTGGGAATCTGATTAGCAAGACTATCGAGTAATGATTCACAATCTTCTTGCGTGTAAAATCCTAGATAAAAAAATCCTGAAACCATAAGTAAGAATCCATCAGGGTAAGATAAGAAGTAGAGGTGCGACCAAAGCTTTAATTTAATACCAGTTGGAGATGGTTGGCACATTTTGTCCTGATGACGTGTGCAGCATTGAGTCGAACGGATATAGAGAACGAACATCAATGCCATGACTTTGTGTAGTCCGTAGATTCCAGATAGAACAACAATCACGTGCGTCCTACTGTACAGGTATCTCGTGCAAACAACTGCTGTAGTTAAGGTATCTGTAGAGTTGACCAAACAGAAGCTTTTTAGATCAATAGCGCAATTGGATTCGTTGTCGCTTTTAATACACATGCATAATACGATTGATTAGCATATGCAGTGTTGCCACGGTATGCTTCGCAAGATTCTTCGTGAGCATGTTCAGTGACAAGAGTTTGTATAATATAGATGACCAGAAGAGCGAGCTGGCCGGGCAAAGAGCATGAATAGTGACGATAAAAACTACGCTTCGTATGTGCTGGTATCAGTGTCCCTGTTACAAGACGACAAGGGCGTTGAGACGCATCCGATAATTCGATCCATTTACCAGTAGATACTTCCTCAAACGTTCGACTTGACAGCAGAAGAACAATCCAATCACGAGTTGTCTTTGCACAAAGATTGAGCACAATCATCAGTATCAAAGATGTAAGAAAAACACGCATTGGCAGCCACAGAAGGAATTTATAAGTCTCCACTGTGATGGGAGTAGATCCGTGAACATTCAGTTGAAGAGTCATTATTGGAAATTTGCTTCTCAGCGAATATCGTTGTCTGCTTAACTTTTTTTGTATGTGAGAGTATAGGTGTGCTGTGGTGTGACACTTTGCAAAGGGAAATGCAGAAAAGAAAAACCAAACAGTGTTTGTTACCTGTTTCGATCGTCGATGACTAATCTTCGTGCAATTGGAAAGATTTACTGTCCAACAAAAACTCCTTATCTTTGTTCTTTCATATCTTAATGCATATCTCGAGCGTCTCCTGCGCTCGAGAAACAATGGGTTGGAGTGGATGTGGGTGTATAAGTCGTTTTTCTCTCATACTATACAGAAATTATGATTTCTAAAAAAGTGACATGTTATTTCATATGAGTAATCTTATCGTCAGCATATCGTCACTTTATTACTCAACATGGTGAAAGAACCGAATTCAAACAAAGAAGCACAGCCGACTCGAAAAAGGGTGTGGGTGTATGTTCCTTCTTCTTTTCCATTCATAACCACGCCCATCTACATACAATTACAATAGAACGGTTTGCATCGTTCCTCAAAACGATTGATCTGAACATAATCAATCGTTCAGACAAACAATATAAGTCATTCAAGTCACTTGCGTATCAAAGAAATCGAAACACACTATACTAAGCTTTTATTTGTGTATAATCAAACTCATTTCTATACTTTTTCTTAATTATGAATCAATTCTTTCTCAAATTGAAAATATTTCTAAGCAAATTGTATATATTTGTAAGATTATGTCTAAGATTATTTTATCCAACAAGAGAAAAAAAAGAACAATTTTTGAAGTATTTCAATTAATTTATTATAATCACGCTGTATTTTGCCCGTCACCTCTGTTGTTGACATCAATAACCCACAATACAATTAGGTAGATTAATAATTTAATTGTTTACAGCTGTCACATTCGTACAACGATTGTAGCAACCACATGATGGTGCACAACATTTTTGATGTCGTGCACATTGACTATCCTTGATACAACATAGAGAATCTTTTGCACACATCTCTTCCTTAGTATTCGTCGGACAAGCAATGGCACAACGAAACTTATAAGTGGGACATTCACCAGCTAAATTTATTAGAATGTTGTATTTTTATATAAAATAAAATGAAACTTACAATGAATACATTTCGATATTGTCAAGTGGCAAAAGATTAAAAGTAGAAAACCAAGGATAATCGAACGCATGTTACTCATAGTATGAATGACAATGCTTTTTATTAGTTATATGCAAAACTATTAGCTATATATATATATATATATTTACTGTTTGCACTTTAATTATTTTATCTATGATGATTTGAAAAATATTATAAAAGACGTCAGGGACATTTTCTACATTTAAGTAGAATCTTATCTGACGCACAACACATTACTATTGTTATATATCATATAAAATTATCTCCAGATGTGACGTGTTATTGATAGGCATAAAAACAATTAAATAAGTGATGATACATGCATATATTGGAAGAAATGTACCGATTTCTGATAAAAGAAGTCTTTGTGCAGATGGTACTGCACTTTGTTATATTTCTTCTTGTCGACAATTGCATCGGTTCCATACAAAGCATACACTTGTATACCTGTCCGTTAAAGAGAACGCAAGAACATAAAAGAAAAGGATAGTAGGGACAAAATAATAAGAGCAAAGTTAATATAGTTACACTAACTATGGCTGGGCTTGTTGTTGAATTAGGAAAATGTACACAATTCTTATTATAACCAGATTATATTACATATATTATAAAATGAAAATCTTTTATCAGTTTAATTCAATGATCTAAAAGGATATTTTTTACATTCGTATATTATATATAGTATCGAGAAAAGTATTAAGCAAATATAGCAATTTAATTCTATAACAAATATTCATGATTTGTTTTTATTTAATAAATGATTCTAAGACACATAATTTTTTAATATTATAGAGGAATATAATTTGATAAAACTGAAACTGGTGCATTTCATTTGTCAGTTATTCAACATCTTCAGCTATATTTTTAAAAATTCAAATAAGTTTTAGTTGCTGAGTATATAGTGTTTACATATAAAATTTGATAAGACTATAATAGGAATAATTTGGTCAATAACAATTTCTTTTCAGAGAATACGTTAGACGATAATTTTCTTTTTGTTAAAAACACAGTAGTGCAAGCGCATTTATTTGCAAAAAAAGAGAAGAACCAATCAATGTAGAAATATTCTCTTAAAAGAACTGAAAAAAAATTTCTTTACTTTTCTCTTACATTGTCTTGACGAAAAGAAATTTAAGATAATATAACGTTCAATAGATGCATTACTGAATGTTGTTTTTACATTTTCTACTCGTAATCAATGTGATAAATCGCCGTCTAGATAAAAATATAGAACGCAAAAAATTCTCCGCTTTTGAGGAAAAAAGAAAAAAATAGTCGTTAGAGTAACGTTCTCGGTTAGTTATTTACATGCATAATTCATCACATATTTAATAATTTATTTCAATAGAACGTACGACAGTAATGATGTCTGAACAACATCTAGTTTCTCTTCTAACTTTGCCAACTGAACTTCTTTATCGAATTTGTGATTTTCTCGATACTGAAACAATCGTTCTTTCATTTCGTCATATTTGTGTACAATTATTTGCCGTTACAGAAACATATAATCGATATAAA
>CAJNOI010001362.1:0-15990 GCA_905250115.1 Adineta steineri | reverse complement strand
TCATAAAATGTAACAAATATTTCTACAGATGAACGATATTGTGGTAATGCTAGACGTTGAAATATATCACGTGCTGTTTGAGCATAAATTCCATGTGTATAATCAGCTTTTGCAGATGATAAATCACCACCCATTGTAAATGTTTTACCAGATCCTGTTTGACCATAAGCAAAAACAGTTGCATTTCCTCCATTAAAAATTGTATCAATCAATGGTGCTGCAGTATAACGATAGACAAGATCATTTGTAGATCGTTCATCGAATGTATAATCAAATCTAAATAGAATATAAGGTTTATTTTTTCTTCTTTTACGTCTATGTATTATTCATACTTAAATGTTTGATTATCAAGAAATTTCGTTAAATCAACTTTAGATTTTGGTACATGAACAAGACAATGATCTTTATTAGGAATTGTTATAACATCATTATCTTTTTTAGCTATTTCACGTTTATTCAATGGACGTTTTCGAACAGCTACACATATACGTAAATCTTTTTGATTAAATTGATATTCTTTCATATTAGAAACTGTTATTGGAATATAATTAATTGTTGAACGATAATCAAGAATCATTTGTCCAAATGGACCATGTAAACCAATGGATGGTGGTGGATCAGGTACACTTGATATAGTTGTACTTTGCATTGTTGTGGTTGTTGTTGATTGTTGTACAATATGAAGACGAGAAAGACGACGGTCACCTTTATTATTTACTGGAAGTGGAATTTGTAATTGTGGCTGTTCGTTCAATACGTCGTCCTGCTGCTCAAACAAATTCTTCTATAACAAAAACTGGTACATCTTCTTCATCTCCCGCTCCACCGCCAACACCCGTTATTGAACAACAGCAACAGTATTATTTGTTCCGGATGGTGCATAACTTGTTTTTGGTTGTGTTGTAGCTGAGATTGTACTAAATTTTAAATAATAGAATAATTTCATTGAAACAAAAAAAAGAAATTTACCCATTTAATGGTGGCGGTGGAAGCGGTGTTGAAGTTGTTTGAATAGATACAGGATTTTGTTGAATTCTTTGTAATAATTGCGGTGGAAGTGTTGGTGGTGGTCGAGAATTATATTCTCGTTCTAATGAATCAATATCTAAAGTTAATCGACTTGATGATAGACCAGTGGATGGAGCAGGAATAGCAGCTGTTGGACGAATTTGTTGATTGACAACTATTGATGATTGTTTTGATGACGATGTAGTTGGTCTTAATTCATTATTAAGTTCAAATACAAGATCAAGTAAAATTTCTTTTCCTTTCACTTCTCCATGTTCATTCCATTCAACACCAACAGATTTTGATTCCGCGGAGAGTTGTACTACTTTAGCTAAATGTACTCGTCCGTCTGATCGTTTTATCTTAATTGATGAAGAAACTTGAATTAAACCAAATAATTGATCCATTTCTACAGACATTATTGTATTTCGTATTTACAAAAATGTCAATAAACCTAAAAATAGAATGAACCGATTTGTTAATCTAATATACGTATTCATTCAATGAAAAAAATTTTCTTATTATATTATAAAAATAAAAGAAGAAAGAAAAAGAAAATACAAAATGATACATCGATTAGTCAAGGAAGGATGGCACCAGCTGAGTAAAGGAAAAAAAATGTCATCCAAAAAAAAAAAGACTTACTACTCATGGTGTCGAATCAATTTCCACAGTTGGTCTGTTTCTTTAGTTTGATTGCTAAATAAATGTATATATGAGGATGACGACGATGTGTTTGTAGTTGTGGCTACTACACTCGACTAACGATGCCGAACATATGACTAACGACTGACTGGAGAGAGAGAGAAAAAACGGAGTAGATGTTAAGCAAGGGAGAAAGAGAAGGAAAAATAGACGAGGAATGAATGACGACAATTGCGCGCTTTTGATAGTGTTCAACGTTTTCTTTCTCTCGTTCGTTCTACGAAAGAACGAGAAGAACAAGAACAAAAAGAAGAAGAAGCAGCAAAGACTTGTTGTTCGGCGTCGGCGTGGGTGACCTTTGTATACTTTTATATACGTGTATACAGTAAGAGAGAAGGGGATTGATATCAATAAAGAGAAAGAAAATCTGGATATTGAAATTGAGGGTATGAGATGTGATCTTGTAAATAATGTATGAAAAGAAAAGCAAATTTCAACCAGATATTGTGTTTATGATTAATTTAGTATTTTGTACAAACACGAAACATAATTTTAATACAAAACATGATAATTACTATGGAGAAAACCAACTTTTTATCTTTCTGTTTCATTTGTCATGCAACTGACTCATCATCATCTATATGTAGAAAACTAAAGATCAGAGATAAAAAGAATTTGTCTAAAATAAAATATGTTTTCATCACTCATTTGGTCATAGATATGAAAAGATATTTAAATGATACTTATAATAGTATACATTGTATCAAATATCGTTTTCTAATCGATAGGATACTATACATCAATCCTTCTAGTAATCAATCAATATAAGCAAACAAAAGAATTAAATGATATATATCGTCGTCTCTTCAATATAATAAATATGATAATTGCATTGAACATTTTTAAACGTTATACTATCGATTATAAGATTCAGTTTAATAGAAGAAGAAAAAATCAAAATTCTTTATACTCAATTGACCGAAAAATAATTATAAAAATTAACATATCATAGTAAGCTTATATTGATATTGCATATATGATATAATAGAAGAATCTTTTATTAAAAATAGTAGATTTCAACTTCTTGAATTATTCTAGTTCATTTAAGATTTTTCTTCTCCTACACAAATTCATTAGTTTAACAAAATTGAAAAATATTACTACTCTATAATCATTATTTCGTGATATTCATAGACATCAAATTAATTACATATTAGATAATATAATATTCTTTTATAAAGAATGTGTTAAGTTATTAAAAAACGACTTTAGTATGTATGGTAGAAACAATGATTATAGAGGAATAGATATGAATAAAAAAAACACAGTTGAAATATAATACTAAAAATACAAAAGAGAAGAATATAAAATATCTATATGAGCCTAAGATCATACTAGAACATGTAAAATATTACTAACAATTTCTTATCCAGATCAGATTATCTATAGAAATATATTTATTATAGAAAGAATATAAAAATCTACATATATATTCTCTCTTTGATTGTGACAACAACTTTGTTGTCGCATACATAATAAAATATGATAAAATTCGATACTTTCAATGTAGAATCAAGTCAAACAACATAACAAAGTTTTAATGTATCTATAGATTAAGTCATTATAATAAGATTTAAAAGAGCATCAACATATAAAAATAATTTATATTGTTGTTTATGATGTACTTATTTTTCATGTGGAGAAATTAGATGGTATTTTATTTAATAATAAAGCTATTCCTTTGGATTACTACTACTATTATTTAACTAATTTTATAGATATACAAGTCAGTCGTTGAAAAAGTTTATAACTAATTAGTATTATTAAGTAAAAAAAAAAATTACTTACGCTTTTTTTAACGAGAAATAATATAAATACAAAAAACTCGTGTACATATTATCGGAAAAACATGTGCGACAAATCTGTATTTGAATGAGAAAATAATTTCCATACAACTAGATTATGTATAACAACTAGAAACGAAAAGCTTTTTTGTTTCTTTTGAGATTAACTCTTATAGCAACAAATAGTTTTAATTGAAAGTTGTTATTGTTATGCATGGTATAATCTTCTTTACAGTGTTATCATAGTAGTAATTCGTGAGATTATTATCATATTTATTGACGTCAGAAAGAAACATTTCATCAACAAATAAGATAATTTTTATGTAATAAAAAATGATGTATCGATATTATGTCATAGACAATGTCTATCAATATGAGTAAATCTATAGATTTTTTCGTCTACTCTTAACTTATATAATCTATCAAAAATTTAAATTTGATTTGGATATCATAATTATATAGTTTTTATTCAAAAAAAAATTTTATAATTCGAAATTATTCTTCGTAAGAATTAAGAACATAGATTTAGAATTGTACAAAGCTAGATTAAAATAAATTATGTATCACCAAAGAAAGAACTTGCTTGTTTATGAATTTTGAAAAATTATTAGAAACTACCTAACGGTTGAAATTCTTTGTCTTTGCAATCTGGAATTACGGAATCAATTATTTGATCTTTACATGCCATTCGAATTCGTTCACATGTTGCTGGTATATTTAATGTAAATGATTCTTTTCCTGGACGATACGCTGAAATAGCATGTTTTATAGCAAAATATACAGTTGCCGATAGAAATAGAGGTGGTTCACCAACAGCTTTCGATGAATAAACAACAGCATGTTCACTTGATTCATGTTCACTTAAAAGTGTAATACGAAAATCAATTGGTACATCATTTGCCATTGGAATTTTATATTTATTTGGATCAGCATTATGAAGAGAACCTTGTTGAGAAATCCATGGATGTTGAGAATCACCTTGTATAAGTTCTTCCATAGTAAGATAACCAACACCTTGCATGAATGCACCTATAAGAAGAGAAGAAAGATATATACTGAAAAGTTGTTATAAATTGCAATAAACTGTTTTCTTACCTTCAATTTGTCCAATATCAATGGATGGATTCAACGATTTTCCAAAGTCCATTAAAATATCTGTTCTTAAAATATGAAAATCTCCAGTTAAACAATCAATTTCAACTTCACTCATTCCAACTCCTTGTGTAAAATACATAAAATTAACTTCACTATTTTCGAAATTATTCTTTATAAACTTGTCCGGTACACTATAAAAACCACTGGCAAATAATTGTATACGATCATTATATGCTTGTTCACATAGTTTTGGCCATGTTAAAGTTGGATGTTTACGTTTTAATGGTGCAAGATTTTTATTTATTTGTTGACAAGCATTAATCAATGCTGGACCGTAGATATCTGCTGATAATGATCCAACTGTTGCTGTTGTATTTGGTATTTTATCAGTTGCAGTTTCAAATAAACGAACAAGTGACATATCAATATCAAGTTGTTCAGCTGTAATTTGCATCATTTTCACTTGAAGACCTTGACCTATTTCAACTCCTAAAATACACGAATAAAGAAAATTTCAATTTAAACGATATTTTTTTCAAAACTTTAGAGTTACCTCCATGTGTAATTAACACACTTCCATCCTTATAAATATTTACTAATGCTCCAGCTTGATGAAAAAATAAAGCTGATGTAACTCCAATACCAAATTTTGTTCCAGTCATATTTAATCCTCGTTTTCGAAATTCATTATTTTTATTGAATTCTTCAACATCTTTCAAGCGTTTTTCATATTCAGCTGTTTTTTTTAATTTTGTCCACATTTCTGGTACATGCCAATCTTTCTTTTCAATTGTTTGATTAAAATATGTTTTCTCTCCGGGTTTATAAATATTTAATTCACGTATAATTGATGAATCTCCATTTGGTTGTAAATAAGTACTAATTTGATCGAGTATAATGTCAGCTGCTAATAGACCTTCTGGTGCACCAAATCCTCTCATTGCAGTATTACTCGGTAGATTCGTTCGACACGCTCGTCCTCGTACTCGCATATTTTCACATTTATAAATATTATCACAATGTGTCATTGTACGTTCAAGCATAAAAAGACTTGAATCTGCTGAACAGCCACCATTACCAAAAAGATGTATATCAAGAGATTTCAATTTTCCATTTTTAAGAAAACCAACTTTATAAAGAGTTTTAAATGGATGACGATGACCAGTTATTTTCATATCTTCTTCACGTGTAAGACGTAAACGTACGGGAAGTTGTAGCTCATAAGCAGCTAAAGCAATTGCGATACATGGAATCATATTTCGTGATTCTTTACCACCAAAACCACCACCAACACGTGTAACATGACAAGTAACTTCATTTGCATTAAGACCTGTTAATGAAAAATTTAATTTTGACGATATTTATATGTCTTCCCTTCAATTCATTAAATAAATTACCTAAAACTTCTGCAATTGCTGTTTGTAATTGAGTCATTGCTTGTGTTGTTGAATAAACATGTAATTGTGTATAATGTCCTTCACTAACAGGCTGTACAAGATAAGCATTTGGTTCCATATAAAAATGTTCCTGTGCACCAATATAAAATGTTCCTTCTAAGATATGATCTGATTTTTTAAATCCTTCATCTATATCTCCAATTTGTAATAATTTTTCTTGTTTACCAGGTGGACCTAAATAACTTTCATGTTCTATTGCTTCATCAATTGACAGAATTAATGGACTCAATTCTTCATATTCAATTTTTACTAATTCAGCAGCTTGTCTTGCATGTTCTTCAGTATCAGCTACACATAAACCAATTATCATATCCATACAATGAACAACTTTTGAAGGAAATATTTCTTCATCTTTTATTACTAGACCATGTTTATTCGTTCCTGTTGGTGGTATATTATGATGTGAATAAAATTTAACAAAACCTGGAATTAATTCAGCTTTTTCTGTATTAATTGATAAGATATTTGCATGAGCTTTACTACTGAGTACTAATGCACCGTGCAATGTATTCTGTTGTGACGGTAGATCATCAACATATTTTGCTTCACCAGTCGTATGAATATAAGCATTATGATGAATCAATGGTTGATGAACATATTTAGTTTGGTTTGATGCATCAAATATTTGTTCACCATGGGAAATGGGACGGTTTTTTGAAAAAAGTTGTTCTGCGTTATTTGTTACATGTAAGTAGAATTTGAATAGAAATGAAATCATGAGAGTACGACTAAAATAGAAAACAAAATTTGAATTAAATTTAATCTTCTTAGTTGATATTCATTATTCTTGTGTATCTATTCGTAGTTAATACTCACCGATATTCATGTTGTCCATTCTGAGAGAATTGATCCAGTTGTACTTCCTTCAACAATTCATTCTTTACATTGTCCATAATATTATTTTGTGTCCATTCTAATTTACCACTATTCACATAATTCATCGTGTTCTCTGGTACTAGAATTACACCATCATGAAAACCACCAAAGGCCATATTAAATAACTTGATTAATTTGCCATTTGCATCTAATTTTAATCGAAATGCACCAGTCACGATTCCTGTATCATGTTTACGTCGATGAGCTTGTTTATAAGATTGTAAATGTTCATCAGTTTTCACAAATGGAATAAATACCGATACAAGCAAAAGGTCAGTTTTATCAGTTTTATCGAGATTTTTAATTTCAATTTCAATTTCATTTTTATTGGCTAAGTGAATAAATCGTAATTTTGTTTCACACACATAAAGTATTGGCAAGAGATCAGATGTATGTTTACGACTATGATTCAATACGTGTCCTCCAATAGTTGCTTGATTTTGTATTTGTCGACAAGCATTAAATTCAAGTTGTTCAGAAAGAATTTTGTAAACTTGTTGGGATTGTTGATTTTGTTGTATGTTAGATTTTAATCGTGATAGTGTAACACATGAACCAATTTGAAGACCTTCGGATTTTTCAACTATTTCTTGTAATTCAGGGATTTGATTAAGATGAATAAGAATTGAATAAGAATGTTGATGAACAATATTATCGAAATTTTCTCCAGTATTACCAGCAATAAAATGAAACTGATCAGGGTTAGAATATTGTTTTCGAAGATCGAAAAGATGATCAAGTGTAAGTGGTTGATAAAATTCGATGTCTGTGCCTATAGTTTTGTAAGTCAATGTATTGAGAATTATGTTACTAAAATCTTTACCTTTGATATGAATTGCTTTTGGTACATATTCTTCTTTTAATTCGACAGGAAAATCTACTGCATATTCTTCAAGAACTTCTTTTTCAGCAAATGATTTTTTTGCACCATCTAAAATTGGTCGATAACCTGTACATCGACAAAGATTTCCATTAAATGTATCTTCGATATCTTGTAATGTTGGTTGTTTTTGAGGAGAACAATTGACCAATGTATCATAAAGTGACATACACATACCAGGCGTACAAAAACCACCTAAAATATTATAAAAATTATTTAGTTCAGAACTTGATTTAAACTTTATAAATAAAAGAAATCTTACATTGTGAAGCATAATTTTCAGCAATTGTTCGTTGTATTGGATGTAAATTTCCATTTGATTTGTGTGTACAACCAAGACCTTCAATAGTTAATATATGACAACCATCCAATGTACATAAGAGTGTTAAACATGAATTAACACTAAAATGAGTAATCGATTTGGTTATAGAATTATATTTCGAGACAACAATTGTACATGAACCTATATATAAAGATAGAAAGTAATATTATTTTTAATATTCAAATAAGATCAACGATTTTAAGATACATACCACAACCACCAGTTCCACAGGCAATTTTTGTACCAGTTAAATTTAATTCTAAAATAATAAATAACAGTTCAAAGAGTAATTATGAAGTCACTTTTTTTATCCAAATAAAAAAAATGCTTACTCGTTCTCAAATAATAAACTAACGTCCAATGTGGTTCAGCATTTTTTTCAATAATTTTTTTTCGATTAACATAAAATGTTAAATACTTATTTGTTTTTTCATCGTTTACATCAATAGTCATTTTTATTTGGTTTGTTTTGCTCTACAAGTACAAAAATATGATATTCAACAGTACAGGTAATTATACATTTTATAAAGGCACATATACATTATCTATGATAGTTTCATATTTATTATTGTTAGGTCTATTGATCGAATGTCGAGAAGAAAAGAAAAAAAAATACAGAGATGAACAGAACGAGAAAATAGTACATATTATTTATTTTTCTTTATCCTTTGTATTCTATGATTAACGAACAGGTCATGTGTCTCTGCTATTTTCGTGTACACATGGACAGAATCAATTTCTATCTGAATATGACAAAATTATTGAAATCATGCACTAATCTAGATGAATCTGTTTTAATAATTGAATATCTCGATTCGATAGATTTTGTTGTAATTTATAAAATATTTGCTTGAAAAGTGTATATCGTTCGTATAATGACGAATTGAAGAATAAAATGCATTGTCAAAATCGATGAATATTTGCACTTATATATATCATAGAACTATAAAATTTGATTTAAAAATATATTTTGTAACATCCTAGAAATATTTTTAGTCACAAACTATGGTTTATGACTGGACTTTCGATGTTAATCAATGCTACAATTCTTTCCACATTCGACCAACCTGTTAAAAAAAAGTTGAGTAGAAAAAAAGAGCCGAAGTTATACTTTCAAAACAATATATTAGACATGTAAGGAATATGGGTGTTACTTTATCTTTACTTTATAAATAAAGATAAAGATTTTCGTTACTTTATTCTTTACTATAAAGAAAAATAAAAATAAAGTGACACTCTTACTATAGAACTCTGATATTGGATGATGCAAATATTGATATAATCGGTGTATTGCGACTTCTATCGACAATGAAAATGCTTGGATCGATAAGAAATAAATTCTATGCCTCTTATTATCAAATATTTTTCTGTACTCCTTCAAATCCGCGATATCACGGTGCTCACATTCTTTGATGTTCTCACCCTCACTTTGACTTGCTTTTCTCAATTCGATCAATATATGCCAAAGGGTACACTAAATATGTATTATTTAGCATACTCAAAGGATATTTCAATAAAAATAAAATTTATTTCTTAAGAAAGTAAATATTTTTATTAAATATATTTAGAAGACAAAAAAATGTTTTCATGTTCATGTGATACAATGGTAGTAATGAGTGATATTACTGATGATGGTTCAATAATATTTGGTAAAAATAGTGATCGTCAAACAAATGAACCATTATCAACACGTTATATACCATCATCAATTAATTCTCTAAATTCTAAGGTTAAAGCGACACATATTGAAATACATCAAGTTGAAAAAACTTATTCATGTATTTTATTTTCACCAACAAATATATTTGGTGCTGAGATGGGTTTTAATTGTCATGGATTAGTTGTTGGAAATGAAGCTTTGTTTACAAAAATTCCTTCGTATAATGACGGTTTAACTGGAATGGATTTAGTTCGATTAGTACTTGAAAGATGTTCAACAAGTCGAGAAGGAAAAAATGAAATAATATCACTAATAAATAAATATGGTCAAGGAGGAAATTGTGGTTTTACATCAAAATTTTATTATCATTCAAGTTTTCTATTAGTTGATTCACATGAGGGATGGATTATTGAAACTGTTGGAAAAGAATATGCAGCAAAAAGAATAACAAAAGGTATTCATACAATTTCAAATATAATTTCATTTGGAAATCTTGATACATTTGATGAATATTCGGAGAATTTAATTCAACAAGCTATTTCAAAAGGTTGGTGTCATTCAAAAGAAGATTTTCATTTTCAAAAATGTTATTCCGGATTATCATTTTATCCACAAGAATTTTATAATGGTTTTCTTAAAACTAATTTATCATGTGGTCATAATCGACAAATACGTTCAAAAGAATTAATAAACAAAAAATCTCAGTTTAATGTTATTGATATGTTTAATATTTTACGTGATCATCAATATTCAAAAAGTAAACTATCAGATGGTTTAACAGATATTAATATATGTATGCATGCATCTTTTGGACCTATTCGATTTAATCAAACAACTGGATCTTTAGTTTCAGTTATTCCTACTGTAAAAAATCAAATTCCAACACATTATGCAACATGTACATCGTTACCTTGTTTATCGATATTTAAACCAATATGGTTAGATTCAACAATAAAACCACCAACATTTATTTCATCATTAGATAAGAATAAGAATATTTCGAATGCATCATTTACTTATTCTTCTAATAATATTTGGTGGAAATCAGAAATAATAACAAGAAACGTTATGAAATATTATCAGAAACTTATTAAACAAATTGAAATTGAAAGAGATTTATTAGAAAATAATTTTGTTAGCAAATCCAAACAACTTTCATTAGAAAATCTTTCACAAAAAGAAAGAAATCAATACACAATTAATTCATTTAATAAAGTAAGTTAAATATATAAATAAGATATTTCTTTATTGTCTATTCATACTATTAAGGTTGATCAATTAACAACTGAATGGCTATCAAGAACTGAGTCATTATCATTCGAAATGAAAAGTGAACTTTCTTTATGTCAAGAATTAACTTGGGAAAAATGGAGAATATTTGCAAAGATTCCAAATGAGTTATTAACATATTCTAAAGCAGAATATTTTAAAAAATTACTTCTATTGATTAGTTTATTATTAATATTAATTTTGCTTTGGATATTCTTATTTAAACAAATTGATCAACAATATTTCATGATTTGTTTATCATTTATTATCTATTTTTTCATAATTCAAATATTCATGAATAAAACAACAAATACAAAAATAAATTTATTATTATTAAATTTTAATGAACAAGATTAAATGTTTTTATATGATATTTTGATTTGTTTACTATTAATAAACAAAATAAAGATATCAATCTATTCTGAATTCATTTTGTCATAAATAACTGATGAATTCTAAGAGTATGGAAGATAAAACAAAATGTATTAATCAGTTTTTATATATAGATATGTAAATCTTTTCCGGAAGATGTCATAACCAGCCATTCAGATACGATTGAGGGACATCGAAACGTTTTCTTTTTTTTCAATAAGGATTTGACCATATAATTGGCCTATCACAAGAATCTTTACTTGTTTCATCTCACTTTCTCATCTATTGTGCTTATTTTGATGAATAGTTTAGAAATATTTATGTTTTTTCTTTTAGATTAAATATCTAATCAATCATGGTAAACGCTAAAACAAAGAAAGGTGAAAGTGGCAGCAGTAAAAAACAAATTACTAATGAAGTTGTCACTCGTGAATATAGTGTCAATTTACATAAACGATTACATGGCGTGTAAGTTAAAATAAAATTATTATATAAATACTTTAATTTCGGTTTTTCAAATAGAGCATTTAAAAAACGTGCACCACGTGCAGTTAAAGAATTAAAAAAATTCGCTGAAAAAATGATGAAAACACCTGATGTTCGTATTGATTCAAAATTAAACAAGGAAATTTGGTCACAAGGAATTAAGTTAGTTCATTTATTTATTTTATGAATAAATCAATGTATTTATTTAGTCATGTTCCATATCGTGTTCGAGTCCGTTTAGCTCGACAACGTAATGAAGATGAAGATTCACCACATAAACTTTATACATTGGTTACATTTGTCCGAGTACCATCATTCAAAGGTTTGTATTTACTTTTCAGTTATTTCTATCAATGTGTTTAATTGCTTTTGTTTAGGATTACTTACAGCCAATGTTGACAACGAGTAAACAAAAATTTGCCTAATACTAGCAACAAGTTTTACGTGCTTTCTTTCTATCTTTCTCTCGCGTTGTTTTCGTTACTAAATAAAATCAACAAGAAGGATATTTAAAACATAATTAGAATTGTTTTGCTAACTCTAAAATACAATGTTTATACCAATGTGAATAAGTCAATTGCAGGAAGAGAAATTTTTATATTCACTCTTTTTTATTGGCTATACCTGAAAGACTTGAAATTATAGATGAAATATTTTGCAAGTTATGAATTTTTGACTTCGGATCTACTAATATGACCGTGCGGAAAAAATTATTAAAGGAGTTCTCCATTTAGTGATCTACTAATTCAACTTTTTCCTTTGATATTTATATCTTGACTGAGCAGAGCCTATCTCAACATCATCTACGATTTTCATAGAACTGCATACCTTTCCAGGTCAAACTCATTCTGTCGAATCTTATTGTTAGATACCATCATTATTTCGTTAATTTTCAATATCGGATCTAGTGAAATCCGACTAGATTCTTCTTTTTCATTTATATCCATCTTGATTATAAATTTATTTGATGAATTTAATAAAATCAATTTTTCATCTTCTTGTCTGAAAATAATCTGTTGCTGATATATGAAAGAATAAACATTGAAATTAAAACTATATTGATATAAATATTAAAGATAGAGTTATTCTATCTAAATAAAATAAGATCCATCATCATACGAATATCTATCAAACGTGAAGGATCTCTTTAGTTTATTTAATGAAAGAAAAAAAACTAGATACACACTGAGGACAATCGATGAAAGCGGAAGGGATGAAAGAATACTGATTCAATTTAAATATTTGAATGAAGGCCAATTATAACCATCAATCAATGGATCTTCAGGAAATGGTAAATTTTTCTTAACACTAAAAGAAAAAAAGAAGAGTTTATTTCATAAATTGCAAAATAACAATATTTACCGATGTTGATACATAAATTGATGACGTAAGATCTATAATAACATTAACTTTATTATTTAGTTTAATTAAATATTAAATCTATTTACTCGTTTTTCAGCAAGCATACATTCTCGAACATCATCTTTTTCATCTTGACATAGATATCGATGAGAACTTGGCATCTATATTAGAATATTTTCTTTATTAGAAATAAATTCTTAAAGATATACCATATGAGTGCACATTCTATATTGTTTAAATATTTTACCACATCCATGATCACCTATACCCATAGCCCAAGGTTCAAGAGCCATATTAAATGGTGTATAATAAACACCAACAGTTGGCGATGGATCAACACCTTTACTTCGATACCAACGTCGATGCCAACGAACAAATGGATTAATTACTTCAATAGGTTGAGTATCTTGATTATAAACAAGTTGTTGTTCTTGTTCATCTTCTTGATGACTACGAAAAGCTGTTTCTGCTTCTGGTGAACCAGCGTGTGGCATTGATCGACCAGAATCTGTATAATGACCAATTAGTCGTATTAATGCAGGCATTTGAGCAACATATGGCCGAGTTGGATAGGAAAGATTAGCAGATAGAAGAGGAGTTTTTGACTCCTTCTTCTTATCTTCTTTCGAATCTTCGACCATTCTAATAGAACTATCTGAAACAAGTTAACAAAAACAGTTAACAATCAGAGAACTTTCTCTGAAAAATATTTTTTTATTTTTTTATTAGAAATCATCAACTGACAAATCTTTAACACGATCTTTTCGACGATCAAATTTCTTTTTAACAATAGAAAGAAATTCATCGGCATTCGACGTTGATGATTTACCATTACTCATTTTTGCATGACGTCTAAAAATATTCATTAGAATTATTTTTTTAAATAAATAATTGCTTACTTTTTCTTTGGTGGACTTGGTAATACGTCCTCATCATCATCATCATCTTCATCGGTATCATCTTCTTCTTCTTGTTCCATTTCATCCTCTTCTTCGTCATCTTGTTCTTCCTCTTCTTGATTCTCTTCAATTTCATCATGTTTTCTTTTCGTTTTAATTTGAAAAAGTTCTTCTTGTTCTTCTTCATTATCGCTCAAGTCTTTTTCCATCATTGATTTGAAATTCTGTTTACCAGCTACTTGCCGATCTGGTCGAATTAAATCTGGTAATGATGATCGACCTGATTGTGAAATCTATGAAAGAAACAAAAATAAATATTTATGATTTTAGAATTCAATAACTAACTTTTTCTTTTTGAGCAATATCTTCTAAAACTTCACGTTGTCGCATTGATTTATATCGTCCAAAATGCACAACAAGTGGACTAGATGTTGATTTTTGTTGACTTTGTTCGAGCCAAGCATTCTATTTATTTTAATAAAAAATTATTTTAATAACAAAATTTCGTTTTTTCTTTACCATTTGTTTGGCATCTTTAACATTTAAACCTGTTTTTTGTCGTCGTTCTTCAATTAATTTAACATTTTCTTGTACTTTTTCTAATAAACCACGAATAACTTTGACAAAATTTTGTACTTTGCATATTTTAATAAATTTTTTACATTTTAATATTAATGGATAAACAAGTTCAGGAAATGTAACATGATGAGCATAATGAACAAGATAAAGCATAGCAAGTTCATAAAATTGATCCATCAAACCATCCTAAACAAAATTAATTTTTATACACGACAAAAATTTATTAATAAACAAACCTTATATGCTCGATCATCCATTTGTAATTTTGTTAATTTTAATGATGTATCAAAATTAATATATTGCGCTTTAAGACTTGCTGTCTTATGACGTTTATTAAAATCAGTTATATCAAACATTTCAAGTAAAAATGGCAAAACAGGAACAAATACAGTTGTTAATTCAGTCAATTTTATTAGAAGACGAATACAATGAAATCGTAATGGATAATAACGAGCTGTTGGTATTAACCTATTCAAAAAATATAGTTCTTGTAAAATACTACCAATTAAGAAACGATCTATTTATGTGAGATAAACACAGATTTAAGATCTCATTTATAGTTTTATATCAGTCGAAAATATCTTTCAATATCCTAATCATACCAGTGGCGCATTTAGGGGTGGGCGATAGGGGCGGTCCCCCCACTTCAGAAATTTTTTTTGATTTTTTACAGCAAAAATGAACGAAAAAATAGTTTTTAGCCAAAACCGCCCCTCGCCTACTCAGAAATCGCCGCTCCCTTCCAAAATCCTAGACCCGCTATTGAATCATACCTAATAGTACCAACAATAAGCTCTGTAAGTGGATGAACAAGTTGTTGAATTAATTTTTCTTTATTATTGTGTAATAATCCGATAATATTTGTCCATAAACTTAATGCATGAATAAATTGCCAATTATAAACACCCTGAATATTTTCCTATAAATCGATATTATTTTTTTTATAAAATAAAATTTTTCTATTTACTGCTTTTTTTGTTTGAATAGCTGTACGTAAATGAACGGCAAGTTGTCGAAGAAAGACAAAACCATGTTGATATGTAACTGTTGGATCAAGTGAATAAAGTTCAACTAAAGATCGTTGCATAAAATTAATTAATGGAAGTGTTGTTGGTGATGTAAATTTGCAATTTTTTAAATAATCCAAATACATTTTCTATTTACAAAAATTAAAAATTATATATTTAAAATCATAATAAATAAATTTACTCTTAAAACAACGCCCATCATTTCTTT